>RJWJ010026031.1:0-23300 GCA_004363605.1 Indri indri
GCACAGTCAAGCATTGTTAGTGGGAAACAGGCCTTGGAACACTGTGTGGTCCAGTCTGTGCTCCGTCTGCCTCTGGAGAAGCAGCCGCAGGTCCGGCCCCACCTCAAGTCCGTGCCCCATAAAGGCGTGAGAGTGAGTGAGAGTGACTGGAGCCAGCTGGGAAGAGCCCCGGGCCCTAGTCCTAGTGTTCACACTGAACCCCAGGGCCCAAGGTTCGCTCTACACTGCTGTGGGCTTAACTGAAATGGTTCGTCCATGAAGCCCTCCCCATGCCCTACCCCCACCGGGGTAGTGGGGGTTATGGACTTTAGGGGGTGTTTTCAGGGGGGCTTGGGAAGTGAAGGCCTCTTCCTTCCCCCACCCTGGCCTCCCCCATCCCAGAGTCGAGCACACACACTCTTCCCCTCCCAGAGCTCCCAGCCAGGACTCCACGGCGCCGGGCCCAGCCCAGTCAAGCACACCCACACCAGCAGACCAAACTACACATCTAGCAGGGGGCTGCAGTTTCCTCCCCTCACGGCTGCAGAGCATCTGTGGGGGGCCAGGAAGCAGGGCTCTCAACAGCCACAGCTGGGGAGCCAGCCCCCCACCCTGGAGTACAGGGACAGCAAGCGTAAGTCACTGAGGACCAGTGCTGTGACACGGATGGGGAAAGCAGCCCTGCGTCCCCACGCTGCACGGCTGTTTCCACATCCTGTCCGCGAGGGCCTGGCTTTACTGGACCTGAATATCCCATCAGCTGCCAAATAAACCTCACAAAATGATGGAATTTCCAGGCAAAACAGCCCATGACAAGCACCAAACCGACTTTAGACATACAGATGAGCTACAGTTAATCCAGACAACAGTGTGCCAACACTCATGTTCCACACCGAGACTGGCTGGGCGTGGCACCTCCGAGACAGTGCTTCACAGATGAAGGTGGCATTTGCAGCCCAGGAAAAATGCCGGCTGGAAAGATCCCCATTTCAGAGACCCCTCTGCATAGGAGGAGCGAGATGCCCCAGGAACCAGTGAGATCGTCCAGATGCACACAGCATTTCTAGGGTGTCTGTGACACGCCCCACACGGGGGTCTCCATGGATCATTCCTGGCACAAGCACCCACGGACCCCCGAACAGGTGGCCCCCTGGGTGTGAGCAACGGAGCTGCCTCACCAGGGACTCGAGGCCACAGCTTCCCCACTCTGGCCTGAGCCCTCCTCTGGAGACAGGGGCAGGTGCACACCCCTGCACAGGTCGCTGTGAAGGACACCTGAGATGCCTCGTGGATGGTGCCAGGCACAGAGTAGGTGCTCAGAAAAGGCTCCACCCGCCCTGCTTCCAGCATCTGGATCAATTGGGGAAACTGAGGCTCAGGGCGTGAAACAACTTAAGCAGGAAGCAGAGGGGTTGGGGTGAGCCCCGCCCAGGCCTGAGCATGCGCTCTCCATTGACTGCGCCCCTGAGCGCCTCTGGAGGACTCCGTGAGCACAGGGAGATGGCGCCTGCAGAAGCACCTTGTGGACTGTAAACGACTTCGTCGGAAACCCGAGGGGTCCCTGCTCCCATCTGCAGGGCGGGCCGCCCAGACGCCCTCGGGACACAGACTCCCGGGCCCCCTGCCAAGAGCTGAGTCCTTTGCCCAGATAGCCCTTCCTGGAGCTCAGACGCCCCCTGCTCAGGGGCACCCACATCCGAGGACTGGTTGTGGGAAGGTTTGAGGTCCCGTCGCCTTGCTGGGATGTGGGACAACTGAGAGGGGCGGTCCCTGCTCCGGGGCCCTGCAGGAGGGACCCTGTGAGGCTGCCCTTGCCCCCCACCGGCCTTGTGCCCAGAGCCCTCCCAGGACACCCAAAGACTCAGTGACAGGTGGCAGCAGGCTTGGGGTGGGCATTGGGCGGGGGGCAGCGGAGGGTATAAGAGCACATCCCAGGGCGCAGGCCCAGCCAGGGAGAGGAGGGCCCCCTGGGGGAGGTGGCATTGCAGCTCAGACCAAAAAGGACACGGAATGGGGCGGCTCAGGCTTGGTGCCGGCCCTCGGGGTGCCAGCCTGGACTCTTCGCTCAACTGCAGAGGGAGGGCCCGTGCCAGGCCCAGAAGAAGGCGCTTGGGGGCCACCCCAAGGGGGCGCGATGGAAAGGCAAGCAGAGGCCGTGGGGGCCCCTGGGGAGCTGGAGGCAGGAGGGTGGGCTGTGGGCACAGGGCAGGCCAGTCCGGGCAGAGTCTGCACCTGTGCCAAGGAGAACGGGGACGTGTGGGGGGATTTACGAGAGAAGGCTATGTCCGAACTGCATTCTGGAAAGATCTCTGACCTCCGTGTGCAGAATTGCTTAGAGGGACAAGATGTGGGGGCCTAAGTCAGAAGCAACTGTGGCTTCCTGGAGCGGGGAGCGGGAGATGGGCGAGCCGGGCAGGCTGGGACGTCAGCCTGGACGGACTTGCCAGGAGTGAGGGCCCAGCCTGGCCACGCTCTCGTCCGTCGAGGCCTTCGTCTGGGACACGGTCCGCTGCAGAGTGTGTGCCGGGTCAGGCACCGTGCGGCCCCCGGCGCCCACGGGACGTGGCACTGCCCCCACCCTCGCCTGTTCTCAGACATGGGAAGAGTGGAAGGTTGGAGTTCCGGCCAGGAACTGTCCCCCACACAAGCACCTCCCCTCGTGGTCCTCCGCAGGGCGACCCCCAACCCCACATCCGCCTGGCCCTCGGCATGGACTGTGCCCGAGAGGGAGTCAAAGACCGCTGCTTCTGTTCCACAGACAGAAACCCCGAGACCTGGAGAGGGCACTGACTTCTCCCAGGTGGCAAACCAGTGTGTCCGGCCAGGTCTGTGCCGAGCTCCCATGACCACTGAAGAGTCCGAGCAGGCGTTCTTCCCTCCGAGAAGCAGTCTGCCTGCTGTTTGCACCTCGGTCCTGACGGCACTTCCGGGCCCAACTTCAGTCAAGCCCCCTCAAAAACAGCCCCCTTCCTTGCAGCCCTGGGCCCGTTCCTGAGCAGAGTGCTAAGAGGTGTCATGGATTCATGGTCTTATCCCACCCCCGACCAATGCTGTTTGGCAGGAACCGACAGACAAGACACCTAGGACCTAGGACGTCGGGTGCCTTGCGTGCATCGTACTGCGAGGACCCGGTGATGCTGGATCTGGACCTGGGTCCCCTAAGTGCAGGGAGCCCACCTGGGCCTTCCTGTTTTGGGCTTCACCGTGGGATGCACATTTCTGTGCAAGGCACACGTCAGGGATGACCAGACCCTGGTTCAGGACAAAGCCTATGGGTGTTTCACGTCCCACAGGCACATACCCCGTCTCTCGGGGCAGTGGGGCCGTTCCAGACGGGACGGCACCCAGGCAGGCTGCTTGGTTGAACCAGCCGAGCTTATTTTTGAAAGTTCCAGTCTGAGAGCCCTGGCAGCTTCGCCTCGGTCCTTGCGTTCGTGTCCTGGAGCTGCCACACCAAAGTGGCTTAAAACAACAGAAAGGCTTCTGTCGCAGTTCTGGAGACCAGAAGTCAAGACTAAGGTGCCAGGGCCGTGCTCCGGGGCTCCCTCCAGAGGCTGCCGGGGAGGGTCCTCGCGGCCTCCTTGGCATCCCTGCAAACACTGCCTGCGTCTTTGCGCCTCATCCTCAGCGTGTGTCTGCTGTCAATCTCCTCTGCCTCCCTCCTACATGTCACTGCGATGACATTCGGGGCCCACCCGGCTGATCCAGGGTGACCTCCACATCTCAAGGTCCTTAACTTAATCACATCTGCCAGGACCTTTTCCAAATAAGGCCATGCCCCAGCTCCAGGGTTAGAGCATGGTCCTATATTTTTGGCCACCATTCAGCCCACTACGGTCCTGGACACGATAAAACAGGCCTCTGCGCCCACGTCCTCACGTGCTCCCGCCCACGTAGGCCAAGAAGATGCGGGGCGGAGACTGCCTCGGCTGGGAACGAGGGGTCAGTTGTTCCTGCTGCGCAGCCAGGTGCCGGGGCACAGACCTGTCCCCGACAGGAGGGCGCAGGCTGGCAACGGGACAGGAGAGCTTGGGCGGAGGCCGCGCGTGATGGTGCGTTGCTCAGGCGAGACACATGCCGTCTGGAACTGTTGTTTTTTCCAGTAGCCTCTAGTTTTGTTTGTTTTCCTTCGTAGTATCGAACCCATGTTTTCAATGGAAATATCTCCCAGATTAGATTTTCTTCCATAAGAGGAAGTAAAAAGGAATACAGAATTTAAAATGAGTCTCCCAACTGCAGTCGAACCCGGAAGTCGTATTTATTCCACCCTCAAAGTCGTTGGGCCTGGTGCGTCCCCGGGAGGCTGCACATGACTGGGCGCTCGGGGCAGGAGGAGGAGGTGGAGAGAGACCCCGCGCACACGGGCCACCGCCCTCTTTAATCGCCACTCCTCCCCGTGACACGCACAGCAGGCAGCTTGCAGGGGGCTCTCACGCTCAGGGTTTGGAGCACCCGAGGCCACCGAGTGCCCGGGTCGAGGGGCCAGGATGGCATTCTGGGCCCGTCCCCCAGCTGCATGCTCTTTCCACTCGACCCTCCGGCCACAACGGTGCTGCCCCGGAGGCAGCTGACGCTCAGGGCCTGTGGGCACACAGGACTGGGGTGCGCGTGGGGAGGGGTGGGGGACCCTGGGAAAGGCTGGCTGTGGCAGGCGACACTGGGTCCCAAAGAGAGGTCCGTGTCCCAACCCCTGGAGCTCAGGAACGGGATCTTGTTTGGGAAAAGGGCCTTGGCAGGTGTGAGTGAGTTAAGCCTTTGAGGTGCAGAGGTCATCCCGGGCTAGCCAGGTGGGCCCTCGATGCTGTCGCCGCGTCCTTGTAAGAGGAGGCAGAGGAGATTGTAAAACAGCCACACAGGAGGGAAGGCCACGTGAAGACGGAGGCAGAGATTGGAACGAAGCGGCCACAAGCCAAGAACCCTGCAGCTGCTGGAGCTGGAAAGGGCAGGGAGGACCCTCCTCTTCCTCTGAGGAGCCCCCAGAGGGCACGTGGCACCACAGCATCTGGACTTCCGACTTCTGGGCTCCAGAGCTGTGGGAGAAGATGTTCTGTTGTTTTAATCACCCAGGTCGTGGCATCATGTCACCGCAGCCACGGACACTAATATGCTGTCCAGTGGGGGTCTCCCCACTTGCCCCTGCAAATGCCCAAGCTCAAAGCTGTGGGAGCCCAGTGGGCCCCCCCACAGTCAGGCGTGGTGATGCGTCTCCACCCGCCTGCTGCCACCCAACCCTCCTCTTCTAGCAATAACTGCCACCACCTCTTCTGCTCCTGGGCACAGCTGTCTCAGGTACCTGGCATCGGGAGCTGACCGCCCATTGGTGGCATCTCAGACTCGCCAACCTGCCTGAGCTTAGAAAACGCTGGCTCTGCGGCCCGAGTCTGCCGTGCCCGTCCACGTCTCACCTCTCAGCTCCGGAAAATCCAAGCCCCGTGCCAAGGAAAATGAAACGGAATGTTGTGCGGCGTTAATGAGACCCTGGGCTCGAGCATCTCGGGGCTGCTGCCCCCTGGGGAGACACTTCCCTGTACCAGGGCACCCCGCCAAAGCCCTGCCAGATTAGGAATTTTCCCTGCTTTGAAGCAGGTGGGCCTGTGCCAGTTTGGAACATGGCAATCCAGCTCCTTGTGGGAGAATAAAAGAAGCTTGCAGACAATAAACGCTGGCAGAGGTTTTGTTCTCTTTATTTTTGTCAACAAGGAGATTTGTCCTAATGGGAACCAGCAGCATCGAGGCTGCAGATTTTCCATCCTGCAGGTCTCAGCCTGGCTGCCCACCCCAGCAGGGCAGCGGGGGACTTTGGGGACAGCGGGGATGGAGGGAAGGAGCCGGGGGACAGGGAGAGCATCCTGGGAAGAGGGGCGGCAGCACACAGCAGGGCTGTCCCCGTCTCTCTCCTGGCCTCTCCCCTTCCTGCAGATCGCCCCCCGCTGTGGGCCCCCGGATGCCACGGTCCCCCCTGCAGCTCCCTCTCTGAGCACTGACCTCCTTCTGCAAGGGAGCCATGAAGAACAGATGTGCTTGGGCAAGGTGCTGAGCCTCAGTTTCCCTATCTGTAAAATGGGGGGACTCGCGGAGTTGTCATGAGGATTCAGTGAGATAACAGGTGCCCTCATGCCCTGGCCCGCAAAAGGCACTCGATTCCCATTTGCTGGTATCGGTGAGGCTTGGCCTGGACGGGGAGGGCTGGCAGGGAGGCTCTCGGTCGCATGCGTGTTCCCGACCTGGCCAGCGTGCAGACCACGGAGGCTCGGAGGCCCGGACACCGGTCACGACCCCAGGGCCGGCGGCAGCCCCTTCCCCACGGTCCCGGGACCAGGCCTCCTGGAATGCGTCTCCCTTTACCCCGAAGACCTGGCAGCCCTAATCCGGACCTTGACAGACGGTTTCGCCTGAGGCGAGTCCACTTCCCGACGTTAGGAGGGGTCCAGAGCTGCGCGGCACCAGCAGTGCGCGTCTCTCCCCAGCTCTGCGTGTGGACCGCCTGAAGCCGGCCGCGGCGGGAGTGCTCACCCCAGGACGCTGCGGAGGCTACAGATCAGGGCCTCCTCCTGAGGGGTGCGCCACTGGCCCTTAACACCCGGCGGCCCCGCGAGCCGGCTCCTGACGTGGCCTGTCTTCCTGAGGCCCCGTGGTGGCCGCTCTGTCTCCGAGCCCTCGCCGTGACGTGTCGGGCCCTGAGGGGAGGATGGGAAGCAGAATCGTCCCGTTATCCATTTTAAAAACCCGGATTTCCTGTGGGGCGGCCATCTGCTCGCTGAAGAAGCCGTCTCCCCGCAGCTGCCTTCAGAGGTTCGGAGGCCGTCACGTGGGACGGGAGCTGCTCCGTGTGGGCAGAGGAGCGGCGGAGCACCGCTGGGTGGACGTCTGGGGACAGCTTTCCTCCTCTCCACGCGGGTCTTGGGCGCAGATGCCCTCCCAGGCCCGCTTCTCTTGTCCGAGGCCCCCGCGACTCAGCGCACTGAGCGTGAGGAGGGACTTTCGCGAGAACAAAGGCCCCTTTTGCCCGATGACTAACGGTGCCTGACGCCTCCCGTTTCTGTCACCCAGAGGTCCTCCAGGCAACACGGAGCACGCGCACAGTCGTCCGCACAGGCCTGGCGGGAATTCAGCACTTGGCGACCAAACGTCCCCGTGCCACATTTGCATCCAATCCTGGAGCTCCAGAGCCGGGGGCCTCTCGGAGGTGAGCCGCTGAAGGCCAGCACTGTCACTCAGGAGGAGGTGGCTGCCTGCGTCCCAGCCCCCAGCCGAGGCGCTGCGCGGGCACCGAACCCTGCGGGGACAGCGGGGTCTGGGGCTGCCTAGGTCAACAGCCAAGCTGTGGCCTTCACTCCGACCCTCGCCTGGACATCCTGCGTACAAAACGTGCTGTCTCGTTCTGTTTTGTTTACTTTTCAAACAAATTAGAACAGTGAATGGCAGATTTAAACCTGGGTTGACTAACAGTCTTTGGGGGCAGGGGCAGTGATTGTGTTTGCCTGACGATGAGTCTGGAGTTAATGTCACAGAAAAAGGATGGGTATTATCCAGGGAACATAAATGTTTTCTTTGCTTGTTGTTAACAGTTTGCACGATGTTTCAGACACATCATTTCTTTCGTGCTTCGCAGGAAGCCCGCGAAGAGAGTCAGGAGGGCTCAGGGCACAGACGCTGCCACGAACTGCAGCGCCGCGCGGGATGGTGCCCAGAGAAGAGCGCGGGGCTCCTGGCCACGGGTTCAGCCCCATTCCCTGCAGAGCAGCTACGGTGCAAGTAATAGATTCTGCAGTGAGTGTCCGGTATCTGCCAGGCACTGACACGTAACATTGGACTCCATTCGCGCAACACCCCTGGGATGTGGACGCCACCAGCCCCGCCACACGAATGAGCCCCAGAGCTTAGGGAGGGAGGAAGTGTCCGGGGCGGGAACTGAGACCACGCCTTCCCGGCCCCACGGCCTGCTTTCGGTCTGCCTTTACACCTTCACACCTGCCTCCCTCAGGTAACTGAGCAGCTCTAGCTGGTGCTGAGCCCTCTTGCTGGCTTGCACCGGGGTCAGGCAAAGCCCCGCTGCGCACTAAGGGGGAGGTGCAGGCTTATGTTCAGATATGCAAGTAGGTGTGAAGCTGAGAGGCCGCTGCGTGTGCTTGAGGCAGTGTCAGCTGCAGAGTCAGGAGGGCCTGCGGGGTCGGCGATTGCCCAGTGCGATGGCTGACCTACTTTCCCTGTTCCTCTCTGGACAAGGCTGACTGCTCCAGAGAGAATGTGCCCCCGTCCGCGGCACCACAGTACCCCCCAGGCTGAATGAGTCAATGGCAGGAAAGTCTCCGTCACTCCCAGATGAGCAATCGCACCGGCTGGTGGGTGTCTGGAGGGACAGACGGCTCCCTTCTCTGCAGAGGAGACGGTTTCCAATGAGTGGAGAATGAGGAAGTCAACAGGCCTCACGCCCCAGACCACTGGCAGGGCCGGCTGGTGACTAAGGGACGTGGACTCATGCAGACCTTAAGGTCCGTGGACCCTGAACCAGCAGAGGCTGGTTCCGGGTGGCGCAGGGCACAGGAACACGGCATCGTGCCGGGCAGTCTGCAAAGGGAAGGCCAGAGGGAGGCTTGGATGGCCTTGGCCTTTCTGAGCAACGCGGTGGCCGCTATAGGGCTTCTGGCGTGTCAACAGTCCCTTTGAGCATAAGGGTCGGCCTGTGGAGTTGATGGGGGGTCTGGTTCTTTCTTATAGGAGGTGAGGAATTTTTCATTTTAGCTTCTGAAGAAAGGATCTCTCTCTCAGAGAATTTGAACACCCAGATACAAAGTAAAGCTGAAGCTGACCCTGTTCTTCCTACAGCGCAGGGGGAGCTTTCAAACGGTCTGAGTGGCGGATGAACAAACTCTTACACGTCCACCCTGGCCCATCGTGTGACCTTAGGACATGTTTGTCTCCTCTGAACTTCAGCGTCCTCCTCCCCGGGTCCTGGTGAGGACGAAACCGGGACACTCACGCTGTGCGTCTCTCCCGCGCTGGCCCATAGCGCGTGCTCCGCAGGGCTCGGCTGTAAGGCGTGGACCTGAGCTTAACAAGCTCAGCGGATCTACACCTGCGCTGTGCCATGTGGCAGCCGCCAGCCTGCTGTGGTTATTCATTATTAATTTAAAAGTCATTACAATTAAACAAAATGTAAATTCGCTTCCTCAGTCACACGAGCTACGCTTCAAGTGTTTGATGTCCACACGTGGTTGGGGGCTACCAGTTGCCCCCATGGATATAGAACGTCTCCATGGGTGCAGAGTTCCACTGGACACTGGTAGCATCAGTCTGGAACATCAGGAGGCCCTCAGTCAGCTGGGACGCCTGGTGAAAATGCACGTTCCTGCACCCCCTGTGGAGATTCTACGCCGAGGAGTCCAGGTCCTGGCGCCCAGGATGCCGGGATCAGCCGTGGCGCCGAGTCTGATCACCTGCAGGTGCTTTTCCCGAGTGATGCCCGGAACTAGTGGACGCTGCAACGGCAGCTTGCCCAGGCCCACGGCTGGACAGGGAGCTGCCCACTCACGGGGCTTCCGCTCCATGCTGTCTGTCCCTGGTGAGCCCCAAAGGCTCTGTCCCTCAGGCCGCCTGCATCTTCAAGGCCCCCACATTTGCTGGGTGAAAGGGACCCACGCCCTTGGCTCCTGGGGACCTGAAAGTTACGGTTCGCTGCACTCTGGGCACCCGGCATGAGAGAACCCGTCATTTCCTTGTCAAGCCCAGAGGCTCAGAAACACGGTGCTTGTCGTGGAGCCCACGTGTGAACACAGTCCACGGAAACGCATCCCCAGCCCTCCAGCGTTTCTGTGGCAATGACTTTCAAACAGAGGGGACCTGGCAAGGGAGCCGGGGACCACCTTCTTGAAAACTCATCATGGAACGTTGGCTCAAGCCAGGCTTGGTTTCCACATAACTGATGTTTATTTCTGTCCATTTGGAGCTTGCGAAGTCTGCTCTGGATGCACTTGAATCCTGGAAAAGGCACCAATGTGACCCAGAGGACAGCTCTGACTGTTGGACCCTGTGGCTGCAGGAGCTGCCACTCATGACCAGCACAGCCCTGCCCTTCCCCGCAAGGCCGCTGACCCTGGCCAGAGAACCTTCCGCAGCTAACTCGAGCCCACAGTGGTCTCCAGTCCAAAGCCACTTTCACATGACCAAAATGGAAGCCACATGACGTCGGACAGCTCCGGGTCCCCATTCAGTCATCAGATCTCAGAAGTCACCAGACCTGGGCCCGCTCGGGCACTGGCAGCACAGCCACAAAGTGGGGTAAGCACGGCCCTGCCTCTGCGGGGCTCAGTGGAATGACGCCCTTGCCAGCAGCCCACTCTGTGCACCCCGAGATGCCTGTCCAGACACACATACACAGTCGTGTGTGCCCAGAGAGCCAAGGCTAATTCTGGGGGAGGAAGTGGGGATGGAGGGAGGGGAGGGGAGGGGAGAAGGACAGGGGTGGGAGCGAGGGAGAAAGGCTTCGCAGAGGCAGACCGCTTGCGCCGAATGTGTGGCTCAGAGGGTTAAAGGACACCTAGAAGGTGGATTGCGAACAAAATACAGGAGGCCCTCATGGGACCTGCCTGGGTCATGGAGGACGGGAAGGGCGTGGAAGGCGCTGGTGGGCAGTCGCCTGCTAATCACAACAGCCTCGGCTGCCATCGCTCCTGTGACTTTTGTCCCCAACTCATTAAAATGAATTAAAAGCTCGAGCCAGCTTCCCCGTGTGCCCCTGCTCCTCGGGCTCCTGTCCAGGCCCTGGCACGCGGGTGCCCTGAGAGGGACCCCAAGAGGCTCAGGGCTCTCAGACGAATGCAGAACCCCCTGGGGCTGCAGCGTGACACGCTCCATCCGGGAGCCCCAGCGCCAGTGCACGCGGTTTCCCGCCGGCCGCTGCATCCCACCTGCGCTTCCTGCGGTGAGTCCTGCCGGTGCGCAGGCGTGGATCCCGCTTCTCCAGAGCACGCAGGTGCCAGGCGGATCATTCTCTGTCGCGGGCTGCCCCGCGCACTGCGGGATACTCAGCAGCACCCCGGCCTCTGCCCGTCCGACGCCGGCAGCACCCCTGCCATAAGGAGCATCCCAGGCACTGCCACATTGCCCCTGGGGGGCAACTGCCGTTGGGCGAGAGCCACTGATACGCATGGCGCCGTGGGCCCTCGGCTGGACTCCACAGGCCACAGGCTGCGCTCACACACCCCAGCTCTTCCTCCAGGGAGGGGGGCCCTCGCCCTGGCCTCTTGGCAGGTGCCCACAGGGCCACACCCTGAAAGGTTCGGACCCTCGATCTGGAACATGAGAAACTTCCTCTATGAAGGGTGGGACTGACTGGAGCTGTCTGGCTTCTCCACCGTCACTACGCAGCTCTGCGGTGGACGGGCGGACATGGCCCCAGGTAACACGTAAGTGATGGGCGTGGCTCTGCTCCGCAGAAACGTTCTTTATGCACACCGAAATTTAAATTGCATATAATTTTCACTTGTCATGAAATACTGTTCTTTCTATTCCAACCATTTGAAGGTGGAAAAGCCACTGTCAGCTTGTGGGCGGCAGACACAGGCTGGGGCGGACCGGCCGGCGGCTCTCGTGGACTGGCCCCTGCTGTGGCCCAAGCCCCTCCTTCTGCAGATGAGCCAGCGGGTTTGTCCAGAGGCGCGACCCACAAGTGGCATTCGAGGGCAGCTGTCCCAGTGCCGGACTCCACCCCTGTAGCTGCCGTCCCGCCACACCCCGCATCGTACACCCTGAGCCTGGGTGGGCTCAGGACACACTTGAAGCTCCAGTTCTCTCCCAGGCAAGGGTGGGGATGCTGGAGAGAGGGGAAAGAGGCTGACATTAATGGAAAGAGCCGGGTTAATCCCACCCTGTGGGCAGCAGGGCAGGGGCAGCTGCCTTGTCAGAACCCGGCTACTCCACATATCTGGCAGGAGCAAAGATCGTTCCCTTGCTGGGGGGAAGGGCATCTTCCAGGGCCTGTCTCAGCGGCTGTGTGGTTGGCCCCAACACACAAAACGGGCCTGAGACACCCTCACCCCGAAGGACCGCCCTCCGTGGCCCAGGCTGCCCCGTTCGCAGCTCGGCCTCGAACCCCCTCAAGATGGCAATTTCATGCCCGTCCACAACTGGTACTTGCAGGTCGGAGGACACCGGCCAAGAACCACAATTGCCGACTCGCCATCTGGGCTTGCTGTGGCCGAGGCACAATTAGGATCCCAGCAGGGCAGGGGCCTGGGCTCTGTTGCAGGGCAGGACACGTCAGCTGTGGTCGAGGGTGGGCGGTGGGCTGTGTGGGCGGGCAGGGCAGGGCCGGCCTCAGAGAGGACAGGAAGGTAGCCCACGCGAGCTTGGCTGGTCAGAACCCAGGCCAGTGCCAAGTGAGCCCCACAGCGCATGTCTCTCACTGGGCACGGGGCTCTGCCCCTCGCGTGCCACGGTCTTGCAGAGAGTGCAGCGTGGACATCACCCCACATGCACCCCAGGATGTGCAGTGCTCTGGCTCCCTCAGCCACCGTGGCTGTACAGAAGAAGGCACGGGGCCCCTGCCGAGGACCTCCCTGTCACTCTGAAAAGCTGGACATGCCATAAAGACACTGCCCACTCTGTCTATGCACATCATCCTGGAGGAGCCTGGGGGCCCATGGGAACCCTGGCGAGGGGCACCAGACCCAGGGCAGGCGCCAGTTGTCAGCTCAGCCCAGACAGGAAACCAGGCCAGGAGGGCCCAGTACTCGGTCAGCTGCTCTGGGCTCTGTTTCTCTCCACCATAAAGGGAAGATGAGCCAAAAGGGTCTGGGTTTCAAATGCAATATTGCCACAGTATTGCCCTACCTGCCACCCGATCCGTGCCAAGTCCACGCAGGCTCAGAGGATCACCCCCAGGAAACCGAGGGCACAGGGCACCGGGATCTTTGGCTCCAGATAGCTCCTGGTTCACGTCCCGGCCCCTACCCGGTCACCCTGTGTCTGAGCTTGCGAGTGCAGGTGGCCCCAGGCCTTGGGAGGTGGTCAGGGGTCCTGCTGGGCCCTGCCTCAAGGGTGGCAGCTGGCCACCCACTGGGTGGCTCTGGCCACGTCTCCCAGGCTGGGCTCCCTCTTGGTTTCCTCTGCCGTCCCTCAGGGACGGTCAGAGCAGGTCTGGTCTTCATGAAGCCGCACTTCCCCTAATCCAGCAAGGTTGGGGTGGACGGCCCAGCGATAGTCTTATCTTCCCAGATGGGAGTGCCCTCCGCCCCCACATGCCAGAGGCTCAGGCCGAAGCTGCTCTTCACCCTGCCGGGGGGCAGACCAGTCCCCAGCACCACGCGGGACTCGGGGTTTGGCTGTGTCTGTCCAGGCGGATGACTCCTGCAATGGATAGAAATGGGCGCCATGTGCAGGCGTGGGGGCGGAGCACACGCCACCTCCTCGCCCCCTCCGTGTCCTCGGGGCCCCTCCCAGCAGGAAGCCCTCGAGTCTTAGCCTGGAACTCCGGCCCTCATCCTCTGTGGCCCTGATCCAGCCCGAGACAGACCCTCCGTTCGTCTGCGCCCCGCTCTGCTGGGCTCCCACAGTTTTCCAGGTGTTGTCACAAGCCCAGGGACTCCCAGGTGGCAGGGGGCAGCGCCCGCTGTGAGGACACCCTACTGCTTGGAGAGAGAGACATAGGGACAGGCCCTCAGAAACCCCCAGGGCAGAGGAGGGTGCCTGGGGGGCAGGATCTACCTCCCCAACAGCAAGGCCTTCTGTGTGTTTCCTCCCCACACCCTGCTCGGGCAGCCTGGGCCTCCCTGCAGGACCCAGAGCCCAGCCCCTGAACCCTGCCTCACCCCACCGCCCCTGCAGGATGGCCCCGCACTGTCGTTCCGTACCTGGTGGGCAAGGGGCTCCGTCTCTGCGTGGGCACCTGTGGCCTCGTGTCCACCCTGGTCACAGGGAAGGACCAGCAGGCTGGGCACGTCCGAGTCCTGCAGAAGGGAAGCGGATGAGCCTCGGGACAAACAAATGCTGATGAGTCTTAGGAAATGGAAAACATCAAATCCTTTTTCTGGCAAGAGAACCAAGAGCAGAGCTGGGGAAGCCAAGGAGGGTTCCGGCGCTGGCTGTCGGGCTCCGCAGCAGATGGTCTACACATCAGGCCGAGGGGCCAGCGCCTGGCGCCTGCTCTCGGGAACCCGCATGTGCAGGCTATGAGAGGCTGGTGACCGGGTCTGAGGCTGGCACGTGGCGCAGGAGTGGCCGGAGTGGCACAGGAGGAAAGAGGCTCTGCGGGTGCCCTGTCTGGGGCCCTGAGGTCCGACGGCCAGGACCTAGCAAGGAGCTCTCTGGGGACAGGACACTGGGCCGGCAGGTGGCGGGCAGAGGCCTGGAGTCCAGAAGGCATGAAGCTGGCGGAAGGATGGGGGTCTGGGGTCTCACACTCTGGGTAGAGGGGCTGGCGGCCCTGCCAGGCAGGGGAGGTTTCCTGAGATCCATCACCAGCCCCAGCAGCCGGGGGGCTTCGTCTGCAGGTAGTAGAAGGCGGGTGGCCCCGCACCAAGGGGAATTGCGGTCTCACAGTGCCTGGTACGGCAGCCGCAGGGCCAGCACCTCAAGGGCCCGGGTGCTTTCCATTTTCTGTGCCGCTGTCCTCGCAGGGCCGCACAACCACAACCTGCACACCCACGCCCCGAGGCAGAAGAGAACTAGGTCCTTCTGACCTTCCAATATGGTTTGAAGAGCTAAGGACCTTTCTCAGAAAACCCCTCTGTTCCCTCCCCAGCACATTCACAGAGAACAAGAACACAACCCCAGAGACTGGCTGAAAGTCTGGGGCTGGGGACAGGGTCACTGCATGGGACAGTCCTCAGGGCCCTCCCCTGCCTGCCAGTCCAGTCACTGCAGAGGGGTCAGCCCTCTGTGGACCCTGCAGGACGTCCCCCCAGCCAGCTTGACCTCCACCCCAGCCTTCCCTGTGCAGGCAGGCCTGGGCTGCTGCAGGAAACCCCCCCAGAAATAAGGGGGCTGAGGCCCTGTGGGTGACGCTGGAACCAACAGGAGTGGGAGCTGGTGGGTAAATTCCTCCCCCTGGAATGACTGTCCCAAGACCCAGAGTGACACTTCCCAGAACCTGTCTCACGAGAGACTTGCCTCAACCCTAGTCCTATGTCTGCTCCCTGGGGCTGCACCCCCAAATAAAGTTGTAGCGTGGAAGCCTCTACCAGAGGCTAAGACAGCCGAGTTCTCTGAGCACATGGGTGGCACAGAAAAGGGTGAACACCAAAGCCGTCAGCCAACAAGAAAAATCTGGATAAGAAATTACAGGACATGCTAAAACTGTGTTTTAATAAGCTTGAAATCCAAGAAATGGGAAGAAAGCATGAAAAAAATAAACTCATCTGAGAAATACCTTATGAAAAAAAAAGCTCTGGGCCAAGAAAGTTTTATGCGAGAGCTTTTCCAAATGTTCTAAAGTCATTATTAGAATTCTATTGTACTAGAAATTTTTATTCCCAGGCTGTGTAAATGGTTCTAGGTCACAAAAGGAATGACAATTCTTCATTTTATAGAACTGCATAATCCTTATGTCAAAATCAAACACAGGAAATAAAAACTCATGTGTGAGTGACTCTGTGGGTCAAACACCATCTGAGGCATTTTATTTGTTGAGTGATGACAGTATAATTGTCATCACCCACTTTACATAAGAAACACTGAGGCACCGAAAAGTTAAATTACACACCCAAGTTTACTAGCTGGTTAACAGCAAGAGCAGTACTCAAACCTGCAGGGCGGACTGGAGGGCCTGAGATCGTAATCTCTACAAAGCACTGCCTCCCAGCAACTAGCCTTGCTTATAAGTTACGACTAAAAAGCCCAGATGAGGAGGGTAGGTGGTCACATCGGCAGGGTGCTTACTGGTTAGCACACTGGGACCAAGTAGGGCGTGTCCCAGGCTCATATGGAGGTTGTTCATATCTTTATAAATTAAAAAGAAAGTTTTCACTTAATAATGGGTTGATGAAAAATTGTATTTATTAAGTAATAGTCACATATGATAAAAAACTACAACAAAGACCCTCGTCGCCAGCCCCAGGCTAGGACAGAGAACCCAACCTCTGTGCTCCCACCCAACGTCACCCTCTCTGTCCCCCAGAGGCAGCCACGTGCCTCAACTCTATGCTGCTCGTCCCTGTGTCTTCCAGTCTCGGCACACGCGGTGCATGCTGCCATTTGCATGCTTTCGAAATACATATGAATGCAATCTTACTCTGAGAATTTCTCTTCTTCATGCTTTTTCGATCCAGTATTTTATTTCTGAAATTCATCTGTTTATTGAATGCAGCCTTGGTTCGCTCATCTTTACTTTTGCAGAGCATTTTATGCTGTGACTATCAGACCACTTCTGGATCCACTGCACTAGCAGCGGGTATTGGGCGACTGTCCTCATTTTGGCGTTGCACACTGGTGGCTCTGAGCGCTCGCGTCCGTCCTGATGTGGCAGCGCCTACCATGGACCTGCCGGGTCCTGCGCAGAAATGTTCAGTTGTTCTCCAGAGCAGTCCGATCGAGTCACGTTCCCAGCAGCACTCACACTTGCTGGTTCACATCCCCGACAAACCTGATATTTCTGTAATTTTCCATTTTTATCAACACAGTATGCGTGACAGGATGCTGCGTTGTGGATTTAGTGCATTTTTTATTGCTAACGACCTTGAGTGTCTCGTGACGTGTCTGTGGACCATTCGGTTTTACTGTTTTGTGACGTGCCTATTTCAGGCACCTATTTTCATTTTTCTGCACATTTTTTTATATTTTTATTGATTTATAGAAACTCCTTTTAACCTTTAGGTAATGATACTTTTTCGGTTATACGGGTTGCAGATATAGTTTCTTAGTTGGAGGCTTGTTGCCCGCTCTCTGCTGGTTCTGTCGCAGGAACAAAAGTTCTTAATTCGCTTTCCCCCTGTGGGTTTCAGTGCTCTGGTTTAACAAATTCTTCCCTGCCGTGAGGTCAAAATATATTGTCCTATATTATCTTCTAAGAGTTGTACAATTTTGCTTTTCAGTGTAGATCTTTGATCAACAACTAATTTTTATGAATAGTGTGGGGGGTCCAATTGCATTTATTTATTTAGGCATGGACAGTCACCTTGAATCATTTATTTCAAAGTCCACCCCTTCCTCTCTGACCTGCAATGCCGTCTGCACCACAAATCACGTTCCCAAGTACTTACGAGTCTGTTTGTGACATCCCTATTCAGTCCCTTTGGTCGCTTTGCTTATTCACGCAACTTTGCAGCGCTTAAGCACTTTAGTTTCACAATAATTCTTGCGATGTGGAAAACCCAATTCTCCCGCACTGCTGTTCTTTTTCAGAAGTGTCTCATTATTTATGATCCCTTTATATAAATATTCAAATATGAAGCTTTACGAATTGCACACACGTGCACACACTTACGCAGGCATGCACACACATGCCCACGTGCACACACGCACACGCACGTTCGGGAGTCTTACTGGAATTGTGTTAGTAAGTGAGTGAATCTGGGCAGAACTGACCTGAGACTCTCGTTCTTAGTCACAGTATCGTTCAATTTATTTAGATTTTCTTGAAAGTCTCAATAAAATTAACAATTCTCTCCGTGAAAGATCTTGAACATATTTTATCAGATTTACCTCTGAGTGTCTTATGGTTTAAATGTAATTATTATTAATAATAGTAACTTTTAATAGTATTTTTATTACAGTATAATTAAACATGGTAAGATGCAAAAATCCTCCGTGCACATCCCACAGCATTTGACACACGTCTGCGCCGCAGGATCTCCATGCGGATGGAGCACGTACCGTCTCCAACACTCCGGAAGACTCCGTGCTGCCTGTCGAGGCTGTACCCACCCACAGAAGGAACCACCGCCATCAGTGTGGTCCCTGCAGACCAGCCTTGCCTATTCGCGAATTTCAAATAAATGAAAGTCGACAGCGTGTGTTCTTTCGTGCCTGACGTCTTTTGCTGAGAATAGTGTTTGCAAATCCAGCCACATTACTGTGCGAATCCGTAGGTTGTCGGGTATTTGTTTTGTTTTGCTGGAAAGTATTCCGCTGACGAATACACCACAGTTTGCTCAGCCATCCTCGTTTGGTGGACATTCGGGGTGTTTCCAGTTTGGGGCTGTTACAGGTAAAGCTTCTACGACTAGTGCGTGTGCGTGCATGTGTGTGAGCGTGTGTGTGTGTTTATGTTTGCATTTCTCTTGGACAGCTATCTAGAAGTAATTACTAGGTCATCTTAGGTTTTAGTCATTCCAATGGGTATTTCCATCTGTTTATGGTTTATATT
Source organism: Indri indri (assembly GCA_004363605.1). Lineage (NCBI taxonomy): Eukaryota > Metazoa > Chordata > Mammalia > Primates > Indriidae > Indri > Indri indri. The sequence continues at coordinate 18,281 of RJWJ010026031.1, forward strand.
TACACTTTCCTGATGACAAATTATGTTGAGCATTTTTCATGTGCCTGTTGGCTATTCAGTATCTTTATTATGAGGTTTTATTCATTTTTAACTTTTAAGCTTAGGCTTTTTATCTTTTTATTAATCAGTTGTAGGAATTCTTTATATATTCTGGCCTAATTTCTTTGCAGACATACACATTGTGGATATTTTATTTTCTACTAATATGTCAATTGCTTTTACTTTCTTGAATAGCAGAGGGTTTAAATATTTATTCAATCCAATATATCAATTATTACTTTTATGTTTAGTGCCTTTTATATCTTGTTAAGCAATCTTTGCTTACCCCATGAAGATATTCTCAGACATTACCTTTTAGAGACTTTCAGTTTTAGCTTTGACAATTAGTTTATGACCCGTATTAAATTAATTTTGTTCATGTGGTGAAGGATCAAGGTTTTGTTTGTTTTTTCCTGCATAAATATCCAGTTCCTTCAACACCATTTACCGAAAAGACTTTCATTTTCCAAACTAAATTTAATGCCTGCGTACGAGTTTATTCCTAGACTGTGTCGTGTTTAATTGATCTATATGTGTATTTCTACACTCACGTCACACTGTCCTAACGACTGTAGGTTTACAAGAAGTTGTGAAATTTGGAAGTGTAAATTCTCCAACATTTTCTTCTTCTCCAAAATTATTTTGCCCACTTATTTTATGTCCTTTGCATTTCTATATACATTTTTAGAATCAATTTATAAATTTCTATAAAAATCCTTTTGTTCATTCATTTCCCTCCTGTATCAGCTTTTTAGTTACAGGGATATTTTAGAAACTGAAATATAGATTCTTGACTTATTAGTCTTCTAGGTATATCATCGTCAAAATGCTAACATTCATACATAAATGCTTAAAAATAGCCAGGGCTGGGACATAGTATCTCCAACGGAGCAACAGTGAACACAATGACTGACTTTTTAATAAGACTACAGAAACCAAAAGACAATAGAATGACATCTGTACGGCGCTTTAAACAAATGTTAATACAGAATTCTTTAGCCAACGAAAACATCTTTCACAAATTGAAATGAAGCAAAGATGCTGTCGTACAGTAAAAAGAAAGCTTAAAGCATATGTCCCCAGCACATGCAATGTGTCTGGAAAGTATTCGATCACGCAATATGAAAAATAGAGGCATTTAATGTTGAAGATACAAGAAACATGGTACATAGGACAATGACGCCTCCGTCCCCTTCCAAGTAGCCACCTTGGGACCTCACACAGTTCTCCCAGCGTCTCTGAACCTAACCCGTCCACGTCCAACATTCCCAGGTGTTCTGCTTGTCGCAGGCCTTCCAGAACGGGTTGAGAGTCACTTTCAACAGACTCTCAACCATCTTCGGAGCGTTTGTGCCTTGCTTTTATCTGCACCACACTTGTCGCGTCGTCCGCAAAATCCTTCTGAATCACCCGAACAGTTTCCGTGGAGGAAAGCCCAAGCTCAACGCAAAATTTGGTGCAGATCCGTTGCTCTCCTTGCTCCATCATTTTGCACGCGACGGCCACACGGTACACGCGCTCACTGGACGGCGTCTAGCGCCCCACGGACTAGAACGGTGACGTCGTCGTTGTTCACGCCCGCGTGTCCCCGTCCACTCTCCTCGGCTGCCAGGTGGCATCAATGTGGCAAAACCGTTCTCATTATATTAATATTAACAGTGGCTGGATGCCTTCCGGACGGCCCTCGTACGAGTAGTACAAGAAATATTGAAGGAAGTTCTTTAAGCTGAAGAAAAATCACCCCGGACAGAATCACAGAACTGTAAGAAGACGCGAAGAGGCCACCAGGGGGATAAATATCAATGTTTATCACGGAAGACAGTGTCAGTAACAATGTCTTCTTGGTGTTAAATGCGGGTGAAACAAAGTATAAGACAGTAGCACAAAGGGCGTGGGCCGCGCGTCAGTGGAGTCAAACTCGTGCAAAGCTCTGGCATTCGGGGCAAGTGATTCAGGGAATCTTTTTTTCTGTTAACTTTCATCCTTTACTTTCGACCTTTCCGTATCCTTATGTTCTAGACAGGTCTCTGTTAAACAGCTTAGGATTGGATTTTTAAAAATATGGTTTGGCAATTTTTGTCTTTTAATGCAGTTTTTAGTTCATTTACATTCACTTTTCTCACACATACGTACATTGATGTCCATCAGCTATTTCGTACTTTTTGTTTACCTCAGCTCTTTTGTTTCTTTTTCTTCTTTTTTCTACTTCCTGTGGATTGATTGGATGATTGTTTAAGTCCCATGTTTCCTTTACAGTTCCACTGCTACTTCCGCGGTTCTCATGGCTACCTTAGACATTTTAACATACACATTGCGTTTAACATATACATGAAAATTCAAGGTCAATCACATATTTACTTCCACACAATAAAGATTGGGAACGTTTTAGTTCAAACCATTCCATCTGCCTCCTGACTTCAATATGATGATTTTAAGAACTCTATGCGGCATTTTTATTGTTCTGCGCTGTCGGTATCTGGTTGCTTTGCCCACAGATGCGCCACTGTCCCACGCAGCTCACCTCCCACCTGCGATCACTTCTATCCTGCTGACGCACCTCTGCTAGCATTTCCTGTAGGGAAGCTTTATGGTAGAGACACTCCTGTTTGTCTAAAAATGTTTTTACTGTGCCCGTGTTCTTGAAAGTCATTTCCTTTGGGTATGCAAATTCAAGGTAGACTTTCTTCCCCTCCCCCACCAAAAAAAAGTAAAGATCTGATTCCCCTCTCCTGCGGCTTCCGCTGGTGATGCCGAAAAGCCAGGTGCCATCCCATCCTCATTCCTTTGTGGCAAATTTGTTTTTTCTCTCTCGTATTTTTAAGATCGTCTCTTATTCTTTAGGGTTCTGTGTTTTCGCTCTTATGTCTCCAGCTCTCGTGTGATTTTTATTTGTTTTGCTTTGGATTTTATAGGCCTGATGAATATGAATGTTAGGGTCCATTATCAGTTCTTGGAAATTTTTAGCCATTATTTCACCAAATATTGCCTCTTCCTCCTCTGACAGGATGTAAGTTAAGCTGTTTCACTCTGTTCCCATAATTCTTTATCTCTCTTTTATACCTTCTACTTTTTGTTTCTGTGCTGCCTTTAGGTAATGTCTACGGCTCTCTCTCCCAGTTCATTGATTCTCTCTTTAGTTGTGTCTAATCTGTGGTTAAACCCACCTACTGCGTTCTTAATTTCAGTTAAAATGGTTTTCATTTTTAGTGACTGTATTTGGCCCTTTTTTCAAGTCTTCTTGGTCTTTACCCTTAATCTCTTGCTCCGTTCTCACATTTGCAATCTCCTTTTTTATTCCTTAGCCAAGTGAAGCATACTTATATTATCGTTTCATACTTCCCATGTGCGAAGTACTGTGGCTCCGATTCTTCCAATTGTTTTGTTTTTGGTTTTCACTTGGATCTTCCTCCCAGGCCTCTTCCTTTGCGTGTAATGTGATTTCAACTGTGAACTGAAACCACTCACAAAAATTTGGGGGAATTATTTCAGGCCTGATTTGAAGCTAAGTTTCTGCAGAGAGGGTTTATTCTCCCTTCTTTGAAGTACCTCAAGGTGCTGCCAACCCATGACCACTCTAAACTAAATTTTTGGGCTAAGGCTCTTTGGCCCACCTAGGTGGTGTGAGCTCGGACTGCAAACCATGTGAGGGCTGGCTTGTGGTTGTAAATTCCAGGGAGATTTTTTCTCTCCGCAGTGCCAAATTCTTTGTAGATGGTCTTCTTCACTGCTCCAGGGAATGTCGGGGATATGTCTAATTCACCCTTACTGGCATGAGTCCTCTGGAGTTGCACCAAGGAGGCTCTATCTCAGTCCATTTTCTGTTGCTTATAACAGTATACCTGAAAATAAGAGATTATAAAGAAAAGGAATTTATTTCTTACAGTTAATGGTGGCTGAGAAGTCCAAGCTCAGGGACTGCATTTGGTGAGGACCCTCTTGCTGGTGGGGACACCTCTCCTGAGGTGGCACAGGGCGTCACATGGAGAGGCGCTGAGTGGGCTGACTCAGGTCAGTCTCTCTTCCTCCTCGTACGAAGCCACCGATCCCACTCCCATAATTATCCATTGATCCCTTAACTCAGTAATCTACGAATCCATGGTTCCAAGAATGGATTAATCTGTTCACAAGGGCAGAGCTCTCACAACCCAATCACCTTTTAAAGTCCCCACCTCTCAATACTACCACACTGGGAGTTGAGTTTCAATGTGAGTTTTAGAGGGGCAAATATTCAAACCATAGCAGACCCCTGTTAGAACCTCTTCATTGGGCAAGCCTTGGCCTTCTCTGTTTCCTGCACCCTGGAAGGCCACAGACACAGAGGCTGACACTCGCCTGAGGTTGTTATGGCAAAGACCCGCTCTGGCACCTGGGTTATTTTGCCTCAGAGAATCCCTTCTTTCTTGCCACGAGGGCACTTTGACAAAGTGGTTTTAAAATTAATCTCAAAGAATAAACAGGTGAGACACACAGCCAAGCCATTTTGGGAAAAATAAATAGTGGCCATGCCACACACATTAACTCCCACATTTAATGTCCCACATGAAAGCATGGTCTAAAGCCCCAAAAATTTCAAACCTGTGGCACAACTAGAAGTCAGTAAAAACAAATATAAGGTCTAGAAATTGACCCTGTTATAAGTAGCATTTTAAATCAGTGGCGATAGAAAGAATTCGTCAGCAAGTGACCAATGGTTGGAAAACTGTTAGCCATTCGGAGAAACACTTCGTTAGGGTCACAGCGTACACCAAAGCAGAGTCCAGACGAATTCAAGAGTCAAATGTAAAAAGTGAAAACATAGAGTGATATTGAAAGTGAAGAATAATATTTATACAATCTCCAGATGGGAAAGACATTTGTAAGCATAAAAAGCAAAGAAAGAAAACACGCAATAAAATAAAAAGTATTGAAACTTCTGTTAGTAAAAGAACATGTTGAATCAAACTGCGGGGTGGAGACAAATTGAGGAAATCCATGGAATAAC
>RJWJ010026032.1:0-23339 GCA_004363605.1 Indri indri
AGTCACCCTGGGTTTCTGTGCTCTACATGATTCTTGCTGCTTCTTTGCAGTTCTTCAATGCTCTCTTTTAATTATTTTGGTTGAAATGTAGCTGTTTATTCATTATTTGGGTTTTCTTGGGGGGAGTGCTAGGAGCTTTTAGTCAACCATCTTGCTGATGTCCGTAAACTTAATTTTTAATAGTAGGAGGAGGGTGGCTCCTCCTTTGCTGGTACCCTAAGCATGGATTTGTTTTCCTGTTGAGTAATCCAGCACTGTCTCTACATGAACTGTAGTTTCATGAGGACCAAAGCTGTGCCTGTCTTGGACACAGTGTAGTCCCAAGCGACAGCACAATGCCTGAGACCAGATGGGTTCTTTGTAAATGTCTGATGTAAGAATAAGAGAAAGAGTGAGTGAGTGGATGGAGAGAAAGAAAGAAAATGAGTAAAAGGAGATAAAATAATAGCAAGGAAAGGAGGAGAGAAGGAAAAGAGGGGAGAGAGGAAGGGCAGATGAAAAATAAAACCAGTTGGTTACAATCTTAGTGTTGCTATACATTAGGAGAGAGCTGTACTGGTTCTAAAGTCCCTCGTCCATTACTAGAGCTTAAAGCATCATCTGTTTCATTATTGATTAATTCTGGAATAAATGTTGTCATCATCCTTTTATAGAATTATGAACTGTGTCTTTATTTACTTACATGGCACAATTTTCAAATACATGACAGCCCACTGCTCATGTTGTCTTTGTCATGGAATTAGGGAAATGTAGCATAAGCTTTGAAGCTTGCAGCTGCTGTCCAATGAATGAGGAGGGCTCTCCTTGCGGGGAGGGCTGTGATATGTGACATTAGCTATTCAATAGTTACAGTCCTTGGGACTTCTGAATTCTGTCACCCTAGAAAATGAGCATCATTTATGCTGACAGCTTTTTTTCCCTATTCACCCCTTTCTAATGAATCTATTCTAAACAAGGTACACATTTAAATAAATCTTACAAACCATATCAAAGCAGTAGTATTAACAAATCTTGTGGCCACAAAATCCCATGCAAATTACAGGGTACTTACATATTCAATATATTTCATTACAATGGAGCTTTTAGATGACATTAATATTATGAAGTGTCAATACATGACAATGATGCAGACCTTATTTTCTACTTCTTTGATAAGAAACAATAGTACACTTCAGCACGGCATTCAAATTCATCAAGTAAGCAGCCAAGAACAGATTTATGGCACAGGCTAAAATGAAGAAAAGAGGGCCCATATGCTTTGAAAAAAGAAAAAACCTTCGATATCTTTAGGTCCCCAGATCCTAATGTGACAAGGATATTATTATCCACCAGAGTCACAAAGCCTTTTATAGAGATATTTTCCCCCTTAGCCCTGTTATTTTAATTTGTGCACAGATTTTAACACAGGCAATTTCCCCCTGCAAGGGCTTTTCACTAATAGAATTATACCGTCTTAGCTCAAAATGGCCTTTGGTTCTTAGTCCACTGGGCTCAAAAGATTATTTGCTTGTGGTGGAAAGCTCTCTACACCTCCCAGGAGCCCACCATTATCTGCGCCGAGCACCCCAATCCTCTATATCCTTCAAGAGGCTACGCAGCTGGGCCCAGCATGAAAATGACAAGCACTAGAAAGCTCCAAGAGTTTATTTTCCTCTGGCCGGGCATCTTGTCTTCTGGATTCCTGTCAATGCCATCACAACGCATGCTTTTCAACAAGAAGTGATCCTAACAGGATTAAATGTAATTTAAAGTCAATAAAGAGAAGTTTGCCATCGGGCAGAATTATAATAGACAGTATGATCAGAAGGTAGAGAATCTGGAAGGTTTTCAGGGATGTATTCTACTGTGAAAAAAAACGAAACACACAGAGAGAAAAAAAATGTTTATTCTCAGTAAAACCTTTCACTAGTTTCATCTTGCACACAAATCCATTCACACTTTATTAAAGTAATAAAAACTGTATATTGTAGTTACAGAGAGGCAGAGCGAGAGAGAGAGATACATATGCAGGAGAATGGAAAATACAGTCTGTTTTCTCCACCAGTCTTCTTCATTGCTATACAAGTGCTAAATAAAATGTTTTTGGTTCTGCTTGAAATGGAACCTGAGCCTACAAAAGGCACAAGGAGCTCACTACAGAGTCACATTTCATGCAGGACCACTCTTAAATCATCACTCAGTAGATAGTAGCTTTGGGAAGTGGTCTCTCTTCTGGAAGGCAATCTTGCATCCCCTGGGCAGGTGGATCTGGAAAAGTAATAGAAGAATTGAGGAACGCTAGTCCAGGGCAGAATAAGCCTCCACTGCAAGAAGAATGAACTGCTTTCTTGGAGCCACCAGTGGATGCCCTGGACCAAAATCAATTTCTTTAGTGCAGATGGAAGGAATAAGGGAGTAAGAGGAGCACGTAGCAAGAATTGATTGTCTAAAATTATTTCCTGAATTTTAGAATCTTTACACTAAAGTTAATAGAAAATAATAATAGCTACTTTAATGAGTATTATAATTCCCACTTCGTGGACAATGTTCTAAGTTTCTAACATGCAGCATCTCATTTAATTCTCACTGCAGTCCTATAAACTAAGTAGTTTTATTTTAATTTTCACCTTATAGGTGGGGAAAATAAAAATCAAAGATATGAGTAAGTTGCTTGAGGTCACACATTCTGTAAAATGTGGAGCTGCAATCAAACCCTGGGTTATGTACACCATCGCGTGCTTAACCAACACATCTGTTCAACTGGTGACTGGAAATGTAGAACTTTAATCATGGGAATAATTTTGGTTTGGTCAATGTCATTGCTAGAAAGAGTAACAAGCTTATTAGAAGTCACAATTCAAAAACAAAATGGCCTAGGCGAGTGTAGAAGCAAAGAAAATAATATTTGGCATGGACAATTGTAGAGTTAGGAAAAAAGGAAACTATACATCTACTACTCTGTGAAATGACTTGCTGTGAGTTATGGAAAATAGGCTAAAGTTTTAAAGACACAGAGCATCTTATGCTGAAAGGTTGTGGTGTGGCTGAATTGCGTGTCAGAGTATCCCACTGACAACAACCAGGATTCAGAAGCCCTGGTGCCAGGGCTGACTCTGCCACAACCATGTGGGGAAAGAATATGAAGCAGCATATGGATGTTTGCAAATAGACCATGCAGCGTCAACACTGGCTCCACCACTTACCTGCTCTCTGGTTTATGCAAGTTACTCATCTCCTCTCTGCCTCAATTTACTTATCTGTAAAATAGGAAAAATAATTGTAGGATTTATCTTACAGGGTTTTTGTGAGGATTGAATGTGTCAATCCACATCTTAAATTTCCATTGCAAATAAGAATTTGACTACTTCATATCTATTGCATCATTAATTGTATACATATTTATAAATTACTTAGATATGCCTGATATCATACTAGGTCCTAGAGATAGGATGAATACAACCTCAAGTTGTTCACCATTTGGAAGAGCAAAACAAAGCAGAAGACATTAAAAACGTTTATGTGTATCATCTTACACCTATGAGAACAGCTATTATCAAAAAGACAAAAGATAGCAAGTGCTGGTAAGGATGTGGAGAAAAGGGAACCCTTGTACACTGTTGGCGGGAATGTATATGAGTACGATTATTATGGAAAGTGGTATGGAGGCTAATCAAAAATTACAACTAGAACTACCATGCAATCCAGCAATCCCACTGCTGGTCATATACCCAAAGGATATGAAATCAGTAGGTCAAAGAGACATCCACACTCCCCTGCTCCTTGAAGCATTATTCACAGTAGCCAAGATATGGAATCAACCTAAGTGTCTATCACCAGATGAATGGATAAAGAAAATGTAGTCTGGACACACAGTGAAATATAATTCAGCCTTAAAAAAACCCAAAATTCTGTCTTTTGGGACAACATGGATGAGCCTGGAGGACATTATGTTAAATGAAATTCGCCAGGCACAGAAAGACAAATATCACATGATTTCACTTATATGTAGAATCTGAACAAGTTGAATTTATAAGGTGGAGAGCAAAATGGTGGTTACCAGGGGCTGGGGGCTGGGGGTGGGAAGGAGTAGGGAACAAGTTGGTTGAAACAAAACAAAAAAAAAGTTACGTGTGACAGAGATATAAATTATTGCTTATAGACTACAGGAAACAATTTTTAAATATCTTGAAACTGTAATAAGTACTTAAAAAATATTTGCTCTCATTATGTGCACTTGGATGGAGCAATGTGTATACCGGCCAATTTCTAGTATTGTACCATTGTTCCTTTACAGGCCATTCTATCTTCATTATCCTAACATCCAATGAATTACCTTGTTTGCTGAAAATTTCTTTAAAGGTATTTTTCTAATAATTAAAGAAAACAGAAGCTAATGTGGAAAACGTGGAACAAATTATAAAGAAGAAAAAAATTAGCTATAACACTACAACCCAGAGAATTATCTCTTTCCTATCTTTGTGTGTGTGTGTGTGTGTGTGTGTGTATAAATACATACATTATATATATAATATATTGTATGGCTATATTATTAACTCTTCCATGTATATTTTTTATCTTTTTATCTTGGAATAATTTTAGATTTATGGAAGAGGTGTAATAGAGTACACAGAGTTTCATATATTCTGAACTCAGTTTCCTCTAATGGTAACATATTTATCAAAACTAAGTAGGTAACATTGATGAAGTACTATTAATAAAACTACAGGCTCTATTTGGTTTTCCCAGTTTCTCCACTAATACTCTTTCTTCCGTTCCATAATCTGATGCAGAAGACCATGCTGCACTTAAGTTCCTATGTATTTTTGGTACATTAATTATAATTATAAATTAACTTACCATATACACACTTTCCACACCAAGTAAGACCCTTAACACATAAACTACATTCTGCCATATTCTTATCTTTCTATTTGGTTCCTAATACCCCACTTCCTTGGCTATATCTCAAAATGTTACTTTTATGTTATCAATATTTTGCTCAGAAACCTTCAGCCTTGCTCTAAGAGGAAACCAGAACTTTGAAGAACACCAGAGGCTCTCCACATTCTAGTCCCAGCCTGCTCACTCACTTCTGTAAGGTGAACAGGCCTGGGCACTGCCCCTCACTGCCTACAGGCTTTATGCTTTCTACTTCCATATTTTTTCTATGCTATTTTAATCATACTAGCACTTATATTAATATTATTTGTATATTATATTATTTTTCCTTGCCCATAAAGCCATTGCCCACCCACCCTGGCTAGCATAGAACTCTCCCTCCTCTGCATTATATACAGTCATGTGACCCTTAACAACAGGAATACATTCTGAGAAATGCGTCCTTAGGCGATTTCATCACTGTGTGAACATCACAGAATGTACTTACACAAACCTAGATGGTGTAGCCTACTACACATCTAGGCTGTATGGTACAGCCTATTGCTTCTGGGCTACAAACCTGTACAGCATGTCACTGTACTGAATACTACAGGCAATTGTAACATAGTGGCAAGTATTTGTATATCTAAATGTATCTAAATATAGACCAGGTACAGTAAAAACATGGTATAAAAAATAAAAAATGGTACACCTGTGTAGGACACTTACCATGAATGGAGCTTGCAGGACCGAAGTTGCTCTGGGTGAGTCAGTGACTAAGTGGTCAGTGAATGCGAAGGTCTAGGACATTACTACACCCTACATAGACTTTATAAACACTGTGTACTTCAGCTATTCCAAATTATTTAAAAAATTCTTTCTTTAAGAAAGCTTATCTTACTATCATTTTTTATTTTATAAACTTTTGAATTTTCTTAAACTTAAACTTTTTCACTCTTGTAATAACACTTAGTTTAAAACACAAACACATTTTATAGCTGTCCAGAAAGATCTTTTTCTTTATGTCCTTATTCTATAAGCTTTTGTTTTATTTTTAATTTTTTTATTTTTAAGCATTTTTGTTAAAAACTACCACACAAACACACACACTATCCTAGACCTACCCAGGATCAGGATCATCATTATCACTGTCTCCCACCTCCACATGTTGCCCCACTGGAGGGTCTTCAGGGCAATAACACACACGGAGCTGTCATCTCCTGTGATAACAATGCCTTCTTCTGGAATCCCTCCTGAAGGACCTGCTTGAGGCTGTGTCACAGTTAAGTCTTTCTATAAAAGTAGAAAGGGCACAATCTAAAGAAATGGTAAAAAGTATAGTATAATAAGTACATGAACCAGCAAAAAACCATTTTATCATTATCAAGTATATTCATGCACTATACATCACTGTATGTGCTAGACTTCAAAATTACTGGTAGCACAGTAGGTCTAGTTAACACCAGCATCATCACAAATACGTAAGCAATGTGTCGTGCTACGATGTTACAATGGCTACGATGTTGCTAGGCAATAGGTATTTTTAGCGCCATTATAATCTTATGGGACCACCATTGTATATGTGGCCCATCATTGACTGAAACATTGTTATGTGGCACATAACTGCACAACTTATTCTCTAGAAATTCACCCAACATCATTTGCTACCATGTCTCTATCCTAGTTTCCCAACCAGTTCATGAGCCTCTTTGGAGAAGAAACGTCTCATCTGTGGTATTGTATCTCTACAAAATATTGCACAGTTGAGTTTAATCGATATGTACTGACTCACCTCCTGGACACTTTCAACTCCAATGATAAAAATAATGGCATCTTCCAGTCTCTGGTCTAGTGCTTAAGGAGCTTGAAAGTTGTCACTCCCATCTTAACAACAAGCAGAAGAGCCAAACAAACTGAAAATTAGCATCTCTTTTTAGATCCGTCAGAGAATTGAGGTCATAGGAAAAACCACTGGCATAGAAATGGGAGCAACAGAAAGGCAGAACAGTGAATCCCAGCTTACCAGAGCAGAAACTCACAAACAGACTGTGGGAACCAGAGGTAGTTCCAGGACAAAAAATCCTTAAGTTATAATTGGTGAATTTCTGGAAGCTCAGTGTGGACAAATTTGAGAGTTAAAAATAATGGCTCGGGCCAACTGTGCCTTTACCATGCTTCAGAAACTTCTCTTAACATGTTGTATCTATCAGCTTGTTTAGTTAACTCTCCCAACAGCCTGTGAGGAAGGCAATCCCATTTTATAGATTAGGAAACTGAGGCACAGAGAGCTTCACTAAGTTATGTCATGTCACTTGGCTGGGAAATATCAGAGGCAGGATTTAAATCCAAGTGAAAGTGGCTCCAGAGCCCACCCTCTAAATAATGATGACACTATACTTGCCTGATACCAGATACCAACAGCCACTCAGGTGTGATCACCTAAGCCAGCCACCAGTCAGGTAACACATTCAGACATTGGCAAAGCCTGGGACAACAGGCCCTGTCTACTCTCTTCCCCATGACCCTAACCTGGCACTGCGACCCCACCTCCCCATCTCACCTACTGCCTCAGTGAATAAGGTTTACTTTCCCTTCTCATCAGCATAACCCATATTTTTAAAGGCCACCGTAAAGTGTCTATGTCAATTTTTTTAAAAAATGTCATTCTTTAAGGCTTATCATGCATTGTGCTCTGTGCTATGTTCCTCCAGGACAACTAGAGCCTAAAATATTGTGATCAGTGATGAATATGCACTCTGTAGCTGAGGTGTATTGCTGGTAATTAAACAGTATTATTTCCATCAGCCTTGATTATACTCTGCTCTCTCTATCAGTAATAAAGTTCAGTATTCTATTTTCATTCTGCCTAGCATTGAGTAATAGAATTGGTGTTTAAGAATTATCATATAAATCTACTTTTTGGTCAGTCAGTGCTGGAGATTTTTTTAATATATTACAAATGTATTCATTATTCCCTAGTTCATAAAAATAATTAAAAGCTACAGGCCAAACACAAATTCCCAGAACATGAAAACCTAACTAGCACTCTGCTGCCAAATACCAAGGTTGCCAGCTTCTTAGTTTACGGGTTTCTTAATGAGAATTTGTACCTTCTCATCCAATAAAGGGCCTAGGTGGACAATTCCTCCTGGAATTCCTAGTATAACTTCTAGGTTATAAAACTAAAGCCCTACACATTCAAAAAAGGAATGGGGCTACTGTTATTTTATGTATGTTTTTAGCAATTCAGAAATGACTTGCCCTAAAATAAAAAGTATCAAAAAAAAAAATCCCAAACCCAATTCTTTTAAAAATGATTCCCAGGATATAAATAACATGTGTTCATACTTTCCTTACCAAAAAAAAAGGAAGGAAGTAATAGAGAAAGAAATGCAAGTAGATCCAATCCATCATCGTGATATCCCAGTTTCCCTTTGGATAACATAGACATAAAACATGTGCTTTACAAGCCTCAGATGACCTTCAAGACATCTAAGTACAGTATCTATGGCGTTTTAAGTATAATTGACAACTCTTATTTTTCCATTTTAAGAATTCAAGTTCTGTTTCCTTGACATTCAAAAGCCAATCAATCTTGTTCTCAAATGCTAATACAAGTAATTAAAAATAACATTAATTGAAATACAGCAAGAGCCGTTAGATTTTTGGTGAGGTTTTTTGTTTTTTTTTTTTTTTCTTTCGCTTCACCTTAACCTCATGGCAATACTAATTTACAGGACTAATTAGGGAAGCACCCTTTGTATGGTCCATCTCTGGGACAAAGAGCTGGCCTTTAAAATCCAGCAAAAACCTGCAAAAGTCCACAGCACTGTGAGGAAGCGCAGGTGCTTCCTGAGCTAGAATGTTTATTTCACCTGGTAGACCAAACATGACAGATAGTTTTATTTACCACGTGAATATTAATTTTCTGGTTTTGGTAACAAAAATACAGTGCTCATTTGTATTGTTGTAAAACTTATAAATATGCCCTGTAGGATAAATAACATTCAAAGCAACATCCTAATTAAAAGGAAAACTCAGTTGTCTTGGGAGATAATATAAGAAGGCACATAAATTGTAAATAAGATACATGGTAAAAATGAAAAAGACAGGCTGGATAGGAGAGGAATGAAATAAGATTTGGAAATGTGCTTCTTAAATGAACACAAATTGTGAGATAATGTCTCATTGAACAATAAAAATAACAAACCAGTGGCAAAGATGTAATAGAATTTCCTCTGTATACCATTTTAATCTTAATATAATTTTCCCCAGTGTAGCCACGTTTATTGAACTACTACAACCATTTCTTTCTCACTCCGTCCAAAGTTACTGAGAGTGTGTTCTTTGCTGTAAATAATTCTCTGATTATGAACATGAAAACGGTCCAGAAATTGACCACAGTTTATAAAAGAAAAAATGGCAGAGCATCGGCCCAGGGCCAAAAGCCTTATAAGAATGCCAAAAGTATGTGCAGTTTGCTCAGAGAAGCAGAGTGAGAATACAGAAAACCTCTTTCCCTGCTTACTCCTGCATAAGGCAATTCCACACCTTTATTTCTTTTTTCCTCTCCAATAAATGCCAAGAAGACTTCCATGGCACCCCAACCTATGGTATGCTACGGTGTGAGAATAAGGCTAATGCCGAGGAAGCGCCAGATCCAGTTAATAAATACTAACATGACTTGAAAAGATGTACATCAGTATGGACTCAGTTTCCCAGTCTGCAAGATACAGATAATAATACTTACCTGTTAGCTTCAAGGCTGATACATAAATGACTGTTTAGGAAATACTACGAAATACGGATGTGAGCAAACTCCACACGTGTTAAAGATTTGCTGGAGGGGAGACACGGAGTTCAGAGGGAGCCCTGAATCCATTCCTGGCCTCAAGTGAGGAAGCTCAGTAACATTTCCAATTCCAATCAACCCCACAGCATATCTCAGACATTTCAACTACTAACATAATGTATGTACACCCCACCTTTGCTTACACTTAGGTTGTCATTCAATTCATGTATTTTTTTCATGAGGTTCTTAATGATTTAAAATTTAAAGAGCTACCTGAAGGTAGAGACCATGTCCTCCTTATAAGTGGCTTTTAATTTGGTGTCACTCTGCAGGAAGAACCTGCCTTTTTTCCTGAATATCAACACATAAATGCTTTTTCTGCCATACAAAGTCTAATTTATTCAATTATTTTATTATTTTTCAAAAGTTCATTATGTAAGAGATACACTTGTTCAAGCGTACATAAAATATAAGCCAAATATATTAACAAATACATTATATCAAATAGGTTGCCAATTAACTCTTGTTGAAAACTGCGTAAGTATATAATGCGACTAACTTTTAACTTTGATTTTCTTATGCTAGATTAGGTAGTGGAAAAATTATTGATCACACAACAGTGGATCTACTAAGCAAAAGTGGCTTATGTAAACAAAATAAGTACATTAACTAACAATTATTCTTACAATAAGTGGTTTGTTACATTTGCAAATCACGAGCATATTATCTTTATAAATTTTGCATTGTTTTTGTCTAGGAGAATTTCTAAGGATTTAAATTTGTTTTTAAGTCTGATTTTTTAATACAAAAATCAATTTTAGTGGTTTTCTCTTCTACTTTAAAAGTTCATTGATCCAAATACAAATAAAGACCATTATTAAATACATCACCAGGCATTACATATTCAGGTTTCATAATCACAGATCCATTGGTATGAGTTGTTGATTACAGAAGCAACTGCGTTTTCCCGAGAGATCATCACCAAAGCAGATTTTTTTTTTTCCCCAAAAGCAGAGGCCTCTTCTCCAGATAGTATTTCCCAACCATCTCTTCTATAGATGCCCTTCTAGGCCGTTGTTTCTGATGATTTTGGCATACTCCTTGCCTGACGTATAAGGGACTCGGGGTCTTGCTGGGTCTTCAAAATCAACATGGAAGAGACCAAACCGGCTGCTGTATCCTTGGTTCCACTCAAAGTTATCCAGAAGAGACCATGCACAATACACTTGAAGATTGACTTTATCAAGTTGGATAGCTGAAATTTTAAAAACAGAAAAATTACCATTTCTCCCAAGATTTTATGAGAACACAGACAAAATCATTGATGAGCAGTCTGGGTTTCTTTCTCCTGCTCTGCAGGGGAGCACAGTAGGAACAGACAAAAAAAAAAAAATGGTAAGTATGTGAGGGAATGCATATGTTAATTAGTTTGATTTAGCCATGCCACATGTGTGCATACATCAAAGCATCATGTTATACATCATAAACACAACTTTTATTTATTTGCCCAATTTTTAAAAATTCCCTTTCCCAGTTTTCTGCTTGAACCAAGCAGGAAATTCATTCAATAAGTTAAGTTACATATTATTCTAATTATTTGGTCACTCATTCATTTTGACATTTGTTTTATTCATTCATTTACTCAATACACATTTTTTCAACATCTATCACTTTTTAGGCACAAAGACACACACACACACAAATGAGTTCCTCTCTGGTACCTGGAAGTGTATTCAGTAAAGACACTGTCCAGCTTCTAGGAACAGCCTGTAGATATTCCAGAAAGTCCATTAATAAGTTGGAAGAGATGACAATAGCATGCCCGAGGAAGCCTCAGAGCTTACCTGCGTCGCCATGGCCAAACTGAGACATGTCTTATAATTCTGGAGACAGAACCTCCAAAATGAAAAGGGTCAGCACACAGCTCTGACCATGCCTATATCTTAGGCTGAGTGAGCACAAAAATGCTACAATATCCTTTCTTAGTCCGGTCAGGTAGCTATAACAGAACATTACATACCGGGTGGCTTATAAACAACAGAAATTTATTTCTGACAATTCTGGAGTCTGGGAAGTCCAAGATCAAGGTGACAGCAGGTTGCATCCTAATTCATAGATGACTGTGTGACACAGCAGGACAGCATCCTGCTGTGTCTTTGTACGGCAGAAGGGGAGGGGGAGTTCTCTCATGTTTCTTCTTATAAGGGCACTAATCCCATTCATGAGAGCTTCACCCTCATGACCTAGTCACCTCCAAAGTCCCCACCTCCTGAAAACATCATGTAAGGGGCTAGGATAGCAACATGAATTTGGGTGGGACACAACTTTCAGTCTATAGCACATTCCCTTTGCCCCACCTCTGAATTCAGAGTGGTGCTTAAGCCCTTTAAGAGGCAAAGCGATGGATCACCTCCCCACAAAATGTACATATGCACAAATATTCTATGTAATTTTATTTGTGGATGCCCTTAAGCCCGTCCATGAACTCCATGTTAAGGCATCAAAGTGTGGAAAATTCTCTAAATGGTTTTACACTGATTTCTATCACTTTAGCCAGGGAATTAAGGTCACTTTTTATTAGTATTTTAAGTTTGTCAAAATTCTGAGGTCATGTGAGTCTTTGCATTGGGCATTTTCTTTTTAAACTCCAGAATAAATAAATCCAATATATGGAATGCACTAACATTCATTTCTCAGTGCAGAAATTAAATGAAAAAGCAGGTTTTCTTTGAAAGATGAATATATTTCTGGGTGAAAATGAACATTGGTATAATAAATCAGATTTTAATTGTGTTGGCGATGGCTTTCAACCAAAATGACTCCTCTAGCTAAACATTCAGCAAAGCAAGATCTGCCTTTTAATTTTTTCCTTGGTGTCAAACCATATTTTTCTGGTCTCTTAAAAACACTACACTCATATTCTATTGCGCATGTGTTGGTCTTCAAATATTCTTGTAATTTTTTTTGACTGTGGATACTCCATAGACAAAAGCTCCCTGACAGGTTAATTGACACATAACCCCTTCACATTTGTGCATGGAGGCATGCAAAGTGCTTTGCTTAGAGAGTGCCTTATAAATGGCCTTGAGGCAGGAATTAAGCCAAGCTGGATTGGCTCTTTGTAAACACAGTATTGCTGGAAAATAAAAAATATAGCATTCAAGCACATTAAGCTGTGCAGGAATAAAATCATTTACTAGATACTCCTTCTTCTCCTACCTGTCTACATTTGCCATGTGTCCCTTCTTCCCTCTCTGTCAGTTATAATCTGGAAAATATCAAGTTTTTAATAATTTATTTAAAAAAATTAAGTGCTGAATGGCATATCTCTAGGAATCAAAGTGACCAAAGCCGAATACCAAGCCAAAAAAACATCAATCTCTTTTGTCTTATAATTCCATCTGGGGACATGTAAGAATCTGCATATTTTCTTTCCCATTTGCAGAACTACTGCCCAACAAGAAAGCCTGCCAGGTATAAAGCTACACATGGTCCCACTGATCACATATAAAAGGATTGATTCATGTGCTAAACCAGGGGATAAAAATGATGCCCTGCTTGCTTGGAAGGGAACAAAAAGGAAATCTTGACAATTTCATCGTTAACTGCCAGGAGTTCCGCAGCAGGCACTAAACTGCCCGAGTGACACTGGTGGATTATCTGTGCGTTTTCATTGCAGGAACATTCAAGTAGAGAATTACCTAGTTAGGGCTGAGGAACTAGCCTGCTGGAATCCTTCTCACTATGCCACTACTGGGAAAAATTACAAAACCACACTGGAACCTGCACACCTCTACTCTTCCGATCTCCTCAAGAACGGAAAGAAACCATTATCCCATTTCTTGACACCATGATTTATGAGGTCCAAAATCTTGGCAGGGAAAAAACGCTTTTATGGGTTCCCTTTCTTTCTTTAACCAGTGTTGGAGGAAAAATAAACTCAGACTGTCAGGAACTATGGGTAGGTACAAAGCACACTAGGATTAAAATTATACCCATCACGAAGTCGAAGTTTGTTTTGGAGTACGAGGCCAGTGGAAAGGATCTCATTGTCAGCAGGTTGGAGGTAAAAATGCAAGAAGAAAAATAACTAAGCCTTGCTAATATGTTACAGCTTTGGTCAGCCAGTTCTAATTATAAGAACCCCATACTAGCATTGTGCTATATATATATACACACAAACTTGCATGCACACTCACACACACACATGCACAGATATACAAACTGAAAAGGTTGAGGGCACAACCTCAACCATAAGACTTCCCTCTCTTCTGACACCAACTGCAAGTTCCAGGGGTTCCCAAAGCCATCCTCAGTTTTGGCAATTTGTTAGAGGGTCTCACAGGACTCACTGAAAGTTGTTATATTCACAGTTACAATTTATTACAGGAAACAATAGAGATTAATATCAGCCGAAGAAAGAGATACATAGGGCAGGGTCTGTGGGATTCCAAACATGAAGTTTCCATTATCCCCTCCCGTAGGAATCAGGGCACATTGCCCTCTTGGTACCAATGTCAACAATACATACATATTATTGCCAACCAGGGAAGCACACCTGAGCTTCAGTGTCCAGAGTTTTTATTGGGGGCTTTATTACAAAGGCATGGTTGGTTTACTGAATGCTCATGTGGCTGAACTCAGTTTCCTGGTCAACTAAAATCAGGTGATCCAAACCCCCACCCAAAATCACATTGTTGGTCTTTCCAGCGTGAAAAACCCCCACCCTAAGCAAAAACATTTTTATCAAGTATGGCATATATTACCTCCTAGAAGCTGGTAGCAAGTACCAAACATATGTGTGTAGTAAATAAAAATTAAATTCTTTACTACATACATGTGTGTACACTCACATACATACACACTCATACACTTATTTTAGAAACTATTTTATGGTACTGCGTAGAACCTTCTCAAGTTATTGGTTTAAGAAACATCATAATTATGCCTGTTTGTCACATTACAAGAGTTTAGAAATAGCTCAGCATTGACAGGATTTATTTTCCCACAATTTATAAACAGAGATAGAGATAGCTTTTGTTTTCAGGATGGCCTAGTACTTGTGTAAGAGACCTATGGATGTGACAGAACTATCATACTATCAAACAAATCACTAATCCACAGACCCAAGATGCCATGACAAGAATCAGTGGAAAGTTTCTGGACAGTGAAAAAGGCAGGAGCCTCAAAGAAGAGAAAATGAGAGCAATAAAGCCCCAGGAATGAGTGCAAAGGAAAAACATAGCCCTCCAGATTTCACGTAATGGCAAGCTACATCATCCAAGTAAATTCTCCTAATGAAAATAAATAAGAAATGCTAAATACAATTTTTACATAAATCTTCAAAACAATGGAAAACCGACAATTTAGTATTGAATTTCAAGGTGGAAATTGAGATGGGTAGACATGCCACCTACCTTTGCCTGGTGTAATTTTCCAATCTTAGGATATCTAAACATTTTTCTGTCTTCTAGAAGGAGGGTAGATGTCAAAACCCAGAGTCACACCAGGTGGGAAATCTAGTATGAGACCCTCATTGAGAAAACTAAGAACCCAAAAGACTACACCTTCAGGGTCATGGGGAGAGTGCGCCAGAAACAAACTGGCCATTGGGACATCTTGAATCACCCAGTAGTTTAGCAAATGTCAAGTCTGGTTCTTGGCTTGAGGTGATGCCAGACTGGTAGTACCCCAAGTGCGTGGCAGATATACATTCAAATGCTTTTTGAAGGGAGTTACTTATATTCTAAACCTCCATTTTTAATTATAATCATTAGCATATAATCAAATACAACCAGACAGACATAGAAAAATGATGACATAAAAAACAGAAATCACCAGAATCCACAGATAATTGAAACAAACCCACAAAGCATTCAGTTATTAGAATTATCATACAGACTGTGTAATAACCATATTCACTATGTTTTAAAGCAAAGTGACAAACCTGAAATATCTTCAAGGTTTAGGGACTTATAAAAATGAATATGGCATATTTGGAAAAGAAATCTCTACGGTCTTGGGTTTTAATGCCGCATGCATCAGTTACTAGCTGAAAGGAGCCTCTCATTTCTCATGAGTACAATGGAGACACTAATGTCTACTTCTAGTGATGTTGTAAAGATTAAATGGAATAATGTGAACCCCAGCACAACACCCAGCCCATGGGTTTCTGTTGCTTTCCTTTCTGGCCACTTCTTAGGAGAATGCAGAATCCAAGGTGAAAATATTCTTAGAAGAAGAGAGAGGAAGACACCAAGAATGCATGTGGACAGAGGAAAGGCCATGTGAAGACACAGAGAGAAGGTGGCCAAAGAGAGAGGCTGCTGGAGAAACCAAACCAGCACCACTTTGATCTTGGGCTTGCAGCCTCCAGAAATGTGAGAAAATAAATTTGTGTTGTTTAAGACACTGGTCTATAGTATTTTGTTATGGCAGCTTTAGCAAACTAATTCAGACAGGTTGGGACCTGAGAATGATCTTGATTCCTAATCAAGTTGGAGACCCATAAGCCTACGATAATCTCTGACAGCCTACTGTGCTTTTTTAAAATATAGTTTCCAACCCCAGAGGAATCTCTCTTGAGGCTTATAAGTGTTGGAGAATCTCCGTCAGCCCCTCTCCCTAACAGTGAGAGCCAGAGGAGCTCTGTGCTGAGAGACGCAGCCATGCCAGGCTGGGTTACACTGCCTTTCAGAAACGGATGACCACTGAGCAAAGACTAGAGATGCTGTGGACTCAGGAGTGCCAAATGCCTCTCTGTCCCACTGCTTGGTTGAAATCTAGCATCATTCCCAGTGGATCAGGAGGAATTCTCTCAATTCATCATGCATAGTGGGTTAAATACTGCTCTGCCAAAGGATATGTCCATCCAAACTGTGAGTGTGACCTCATTTGGAAAAAGGGTCTTTGTAATTGTAATTCAACGAAGGATCTTGAGATAAGATCATCCTGGATAATAGTGAGTCCTAAATCCAATGAGAGTGTCCTTAGAAGAGAAGAAAAGGGGAGAAGACACACAGGCCCCAAGGCCATCTGAAAACAGAGGCAGAGATTAGAGTGACATGTCTACAAGCCAAGGAACACCAAGGATTGCCGCCAGCCACCAGAAGCCAGCAGAGAGGCATGGAATAAATTCTCCCTCAGAGCCTCCAGAAGGAACCAATCCTGCTGACACCTTAATTTCGGACTTCTGGCCTTCACAACTGTGAGAGAATAAATTTCTGTTGTTTTAAGCCACAAGGTTTGTGGTAATTTCTTACAGCAGCCCCAGGAAACTAATGTACCGTGCTCTTTTAGAGTGGTTGCCAACTGGGCTCTGAGTCCCAAACCACCCACCTGATCTTGCTGGGGGCTTATGAGAATATCTCTCAAGGCCTGTCAAAGCTGGAGAGAGAAAGCCTTCTGGGGACGCAGTTTGAAGCCAATTTTCTGGCAATTAGACCCTATACTAACTTTGAAAATGTGTGTCTCTGAGTTTGGTAGAACTGCACAAGAGCATTACAATTGGAGGATGCCTTTAGCTGGATAACAGTTTTTGCAAGAAAACTGGCATGCCAGCTCTTTCCCCCTTTCTTTGGAAAAATAAAATAAAATAAAACGAAATCAGGAAGATCTAAACATAGAAAATGCACAATAAGCCCCCCTAACTCCAGCTAAATATCAGTGGCTGGACAACATCTGTGAAAATGCCCAAATAATCCCAATGCAGGAGGCCCCACCTGCAGATGGGAACTGTTGGTAGCAAAAACTATGACTCTCTGAAAAGAGAGCCTTTGAAAACCGAAAGCTAATTGTTAAATATTTTATAGGAAAACGCCAATTAACCAGAAATGAACTGCACAGATTTCTTAATTATCTGTATTATTCCTACTACTTACATTAGACTTTGGGGGAGAAAAGCTGTAAATAGCAAGCAGTTGAAAAGGATCATATAAAAATGCCTAAATTGTAAAGGTGATCTGAGGATAGGTACACATTCAGTGTCATCTTCTATAAGTTCTCCATCAATATTACTCTTATAGTTTCTTCCTCTCTAGTAGAGACACTCCTTTTATGGCAACCAAAATTCTTCTCAGCAAGAGAATCTCTCTTCCACCAGAAAAGCTGCCTTCCTTCCCCCTTTCCTTCACTTTCTCTCTAGCTTTCTTCATTTCTTTCCTTTTCTCTGGGACTTACTTTCCCCTTCTGTAAAAGGGGAGTAATAGTATCTTCTTCACAGGATTGTGGTGAGTGTTAAACAAATTAATACATATAAAGTTCTATAATGCCTAGTTTATAGTAAACACTCGATATATACTACTTTCTTTTTGCTATTGTTGCATTTATTTTTCTCGGTGTCTGGGAGGGCAATGAATGAAATCTGTTTTATCTCTTCCTCCCATCTGGCTTCAAGCAGCTTTCAGAGGGTATAGAATCAGCACAAAATGCTCAGTGCTAAGAACCAGAGAAATCAGAGCATTGAGGGAAAGCTGGGCATCTGGGACAGGGTTTGTGCTCTATGGGAAGGGGTCAGTGGTGGGTCATGAAAAATAATCAGTAAAAACAAGGAGCTTAGGAGATGCTGCCAGGAACACTGGGTGCTGCTGAAGTTCCCCCGTGGCGGTGTGCTGGGAGGTGGGGATGGCTTCGCTCAAGGTTTCTGGGATCGCACAACAACACCCATCCTGCATCTTTTAAATAAATACAAGTCATGCTAGGAATTGGGAATACAATGATGAACACAATAAGCAGCCCCTTTCTAATAGAAATTACAGCCTATGTGGAAAGCATACCTTAATCAAATTATCATCCTACAAGTATTTAATTATAGTCTATGAAAAGTAGCATGAAAAGAAAGAAATAGGAAGTGTGAGAAAGAACAACATATGAGTTAACATTTACGGTGCATTTGGATACCACTTTAAGGATTTCATGTATGCATTTAGTCTTTTCAATCTACCTATGAGTTAGATAGTTATTACCATCATCCTCATTTTATAGGTAAGGGAATGAATGTGCAGAGAGGTTAGGTAACCTTTGCAAAAATTCATACATCAAGAAAGTAGGAGAGTTGAGATAAGAACCTGAGGCAAGGTAACAATACAGGCTGCAGGCCGAGCTACTACGTGATACTGAGTCTTGATAGCACACTGTCGTGGAGATCTGTCCTATGCAAGGGTCGGAGAACAGAGCTAAAGGAGCAGTTTCCTATAGGAACTAGGGCTGAAAGCCCAAAGATGAGTTGGAGTTCCCTAGTGCCATCAGCCAGGGTTCTTTCCTAGTTGTAAGTAACAGAAGATGACCTTGGCTGATGAAGCAGACAAGGGGTTAGACTGAAGAAATAGGCTCAAACAAAGCTTTCTGGAACAATCCTGAGAAGCACGACACAGAACCTGCTGGTTGAATAAACTCCCTCAACTGCTAATGACCCAATGAGCAGGTGGTCCTGCACTTGTGATTGCCAAAATCCAACTTTCTCGCAACCCCGGCAACCACCAGCATCTTGGCTACTTCTGCACCAGAAACTAGACCTTATAACCACAGTCATTCTCCAAAGCGGGATGTCTTTTCTGACATCCTCACCAGCACAGTAAGTTCTGCCTTCGTCAAGCTGTTCACTTTCAAATTAAATTTACACATGGATGAGTCTGAATGGTGAATCACATGTCTGTGCCCTTGCTCCACAGAAACCTAGGCAATTTCATCTACGACCTTGGCTAGACTCTTAAGGCTGGACATCCCTCAAATGTAACAAGTGTGTTCAGCAAGTACCGGCGTGAATGCACTGGTTACATTTGAGGGATGTCCAGAAACATGACAGATGTCCACTGTGCTAGATGAAGATGGACCAGAGCAATCTAAGCAAAAAGAACAGGATGAGTGAAAGCTCAGATAATGGGAAGAGTTCACAGCACATGTAAGGAACATAAAGAAGATATTAATAGTTCAGCAAGATCATAAAGAATTATGGGGAGAAACTCACAAGGTAGCACCTAAGAAGACATCCAGGTCCTTATAAAGATTTCATGAATTTTGATCTTTACTCCAACAGCAATAAAAAAATCATTGAAGGATTTTAATCAGGGGAGCATCATTAGCAAATTTACATTTTTAAGATATTATTATGACCTCTGTGGAGACTAGATTTGAGTGTAGCAAGAATGGAATCAGAGAGAGCATTTAGGAGCGACTGCAGTAAATCACAAGGGAGATGATGGCAGCTTGATCTAGGGTGGCCTCAGTGAAGATGGAGAGAACCAGATGGACTCAACAGATAGATGAAAACCAACAAGATTTAACAATTCACTGGCTATCAGTGCAGGAAATAAAAAAAGCAAAGTTAGCACAATTTAATGAATTACGTTGTCAATCTCTGAGTTAGAGAATACTGGACATAGATAAGTTTTGGAGGAGTGGCAGGGAAGATGATGAATCAAGTTTTGTTATGATGACCTTAAGTTCAAGCTGGGGTGGGGAACCTGTGGCCTTGGGGCCATATGCGGCCTTATGGATCTTTGAGTGCAGTTTTTTGACTGAATCCAAATTTTACAGAACAAATTCTTTTATTAAAAGATTTAATAAAGATTTATTTTAAAAATTTTATTGAAAGGATTTGTTTTGTGAAGTTTGGATTCAGTCAAATCCAATCATAATAGAGCTCCAGCAGAAAACATAGTCATCATATGATTTTTTTTTCATTTATGGGTCAGTTTTAATTGATTTCTTTTCTCTTCATTATGGATTGTATGTTTCTTCTTATTTGCATGGCTGGTAATTTTTTTTAATTTCAGAGTATGATCTTATCCCTAGGCCTGAGCTATACAATTTGAAGTAGCTATCACTTTGGTCCATAAGAATATTGATCTATTTGCATATAGAAATAGCTCATTTCTGCCAACTACAGCTAACTAAGAATTGCCCTCAAAGACAGTAGTAGCTGAAACCTTAGATAGAAATATCAGAGTAACATGGTTCTACACTCAGGCAAAGGTCTAAGTTCTGGGTTCTATGGCTCTAGAAATGGAAAACTAGGTACCATGAGTGAATAAAAAATGACAGCGATGAATGTGGGGGTAAGAGAAACATACGTAGTTTTACTGTAGAACTGATTTTAGGCTTTCAAATTATAATTTGTCAGAGTGTATCCTGAATATATGGACTAATCTTAACACTTCCTTCTTAGCTTCTTTCTTTCATTCCTCTCTTACCACCACAAATATTTTATTAAATATGGCTATGGTTTGAACGTGTCCTCCAAAAAGCATGTGTTGGAAACTTAATTCTCAATGTAACCATGTTGGGAGGGTTCCACCCTCATGAATGGATTAATGCTGGTTATAAAAGGGCTTGAGAGAATTCTCTCTTGTTCTGTCTCGTGCTCTCTCTCTCTCTCCCCCCGACCATCATGTTATGATACAATGAGAAAGCCATTGACGGATGCAGGCCCTTGATCTTGGACTTCCCATTCACTAGAACTATAAGAAATAAAACTCTATTCTTTATATATTACTCAGCCTCAGGTATTCTGTTATAGCAGCAGAAAATGTGCTAAGATTAGCATCTAGTACTATATACAAGTTATTGTTTTAGGCAGAGTGATTCCTATACAAGAAAAAAAATATCTGGCATTGACCTTGCCCTTAAGCTTCAAATAGGTAAGTAGAAGTGCAAAGAGCACACATAGGTCTCCCTGCTTTGTGCATTCACTCAATAGCCTTAACTTCCTTTTTGTAACATGTGTAAGACATGTAATTCATTGACTATTTGTTCAATGTCTGTCCTCTACTCCAGACTCTAAACTCAAGCAGGGTAAGAAGCATGAGGATCTTGCATTCCCAAGTCTTAGCAGTGGCTGGTAAAGGACAGGTGCTCAATAAATATCACTTAAATGAATGAATAGCTACTGATAGATATAATAAAATATTGAACATATTGTCAGCAATATAACAATGAAGAAAAGATAGTTCATAAGAAGGCAAGATTTTTTATGGTCCAAGATGCCAGAATTCAACTCCAAGATCAACTTTTCCAAATAAAGAGAAAAAGATGTGAGACATAATCTTCCTCCAATCTGATCAATTCATTGCCCGTTTTGTATGCTAGGAATTGGAATATTTTCTTGTGATCACTTAACTCCAAGATCAAGTCTCTTGTCTAGTATTTCTATACATATGCAATAAATGCTGAATAACTTATATTAAATGCCCCTTAAAAAGCCATTCTCAGAGGAGTCAATGCCACCTTCTGTTCATAACAAAGGGACACCAAGCGTTAGCATTATTCTCACCACAACACCACAGAAACACTTCAGGTGCTTAGGTACAGTAGCCACTGAAATTGCCTGGAGTGGAGAGACATAGGAAAGTGAGGAACAAAGAGTTGAGAAGAAAGAACAATGACACCTCTTTAAAATGCTACCATGTAAGTTTTCATATTGCTGGCACCAAGTTCAAGCCCAGGTGGGCACACCTCACCCAGACTGCCCGTCCTGACCTAATGTGCAAGTCTCGCTAGTCTACTTTTTAAGGACAAGGAAGGACACTGCTTGGTGATATGGCCACAAGCTGTTCAGGGAAGAGACTTTGCTCAGCACATTTCAGCTACTGAGCAAGGCTGGGCTCATTTCAGAGAGCCACATAAAATAAATAATCATGCAAAAGCAGATTCGTTCTGATAGGGCTCTGACAGCTGCTCTGAGAGGTGGGTCCTTGCAAGCCCATCTTTCAACAATGAACTGACCCAAAGATCCAGGAAAGCTCCAGACAGGACCATATGGCCTGGAATAAAAACATATTTCAAACTCTGTTTATTATGCATATCTTTCAGAGGTTCACTACTCTGTGATGAAACATTGCACCTGCAAGGCTTTAATAAGCTTCCCAAGCAAGTACAATTATAAAATCGCAGGCACCTGAAGAATTTGTCTTTTCTTATACTTAGCCATGCACTGCCCACCAATGACTGGTCTCATTATTTTTAATTATATGGGTTTGCAGTATTTTGTAAGCTGTGATCAATACTTATTCAGAAAATAAAACTCCTTATAGACCTCAGAGTGGGGGCCATGAAACTCTCCTCCTAAACTTTGGGGACTCCATTATTGCAAGCAAAACCCTCCAGTCTTCCTGAAAAGAACATAATTAACACAACATGCAGTTCTGCAAAGACAGAAGAGCATTTGACATGAATTTAGGCTGGACATCAGTCATTGGCAATGTCAGGGCAGAGAGGGTATGAACAGCTTTCCTTGGCAGGTAAGCCCTGGGACTCCACATCTGGTCGAAATACTTGGAAAACACAGCTTGTTCATTATTCACTCAACAAATATCCATTGAGAAGGTACTATGTGCCAGACTCCAGGCTTTTTTTTTTTTTTTTGAGGCAGAGTCTCACTTTGTTGCCCTGGCTAGAGTGAGTGCCGTGGCATTAGCCTAGCTCACAGCAACCTTAAACTCCTGGGCTCAGGCGATCCTACTACCTCAGCCTCCCTCCTGAGTAGCTGGGAGTACGGGCATGCGCCACCATGCCCAGCTAATTTTTTCTATATATTTTTATTTGTCCTGATAATTTCTTTCTTTCTTTTTTTTTTTTTTTTAGTAGAGACAGGGTCTCAAACTCCTGAGCTCAAACAATCTGCCCGCCTCGGCCTCTCAAAGTGCTAGGATTACAGGCATGAGCCACCTCTCCTGGCTGACTCCAGGCTTTTAAG
>RJWJ010026033.1:0-23330 GCA_004363605.1 Indri indri
TAAGGGAGAAACTTCAGCTGACCAGTGAGGACAGAAGCCTCCGGACATCAAAGTGGGCAGAGCCCCGGATGGATGGGCTGGAGGCAGGCCTGGGTCCCATTAGGCTAATTCCTCCCGAGGCTGGCAGAGGCCATGGTGGGAACTTCTGAGAACATGGAGAAAAGTCCTTTCATACAGCCTGGCCTCCCTTTGAGCTGGCCTCGGGGTGGGGCCGGGGTCGGGTGGGTGGAGGGTGGGGAGTGTGCGGAGATGTGAGGCCGCAGTCAGGCTGGGCAAACAGATTGGGCAGCGGCTGTGAGCACAGAGCGCCCATTGTGTACCTGGAGCTCTGCTTTCAATAATCTACTCGGAAGAATGTTTCATTGAGCGCCAGAGAAAGGAGCCATTGAAATGCCCAGGGCTGGGCCCCATGAAGAGTTAAAGGCAAGGGGCTATGGGTGCTCGGGCTCTGGCCACTCCTGGCTCATGGCTTTGCCTGATAGGGGGAACCTGACCACTGAGACAAGGGGCACGCAGTGAGACCACCCAGAGGGCCGGAAGCAAGAGTCAGAGGGGGATGTGTGTCTCCCCCAGAAATGATAAAGGGGATGGCCCAGCATCAAAGAGGAAAACCTCTTTTCTCCCAGAATCATTTTGCCCAAGTGATGTCCAGCAAGAACTGGGCCTCGAATACCCGCTCGGCCCGCCTACGGGGGAGAGTGACCCCTCCAGGCAGGCGCGTCTCCACCTGGACTTTCCATGCGGACCTCTAACGCGGGCCCCGGCAATCCATCCTCCATAATGCAGCCAGTGGGCCTTTCTTAACTCTGTCCTTTCCATTGATTATTAATTAATTAGAATTAATCATGCACTAGTAGAGAGCATGGGACTTACAGTAAGAACCAGGGGTCACTAAACTCAGTGACCAAGGGGTCCCGAGGAGTTTCCCTCTCAGGGCTCTTTTGCAAATGGAGGAGCTGCTCACTGGGAGGGTACGGCCTAGCAGCCTGGTGGGATTCCGTCTCCCTCGCTGAGTGCCACATGCCTTTTCCAGCTACAGAGGCCCGTGGGGCTTGAAGAATGGGCAACGCAGTGCTGGCATCTGCGGGCTGACAGGAGGAGGCGGGAGGTGGATGAGAGGGGCCTGCCCCCCGGGGAGAGAGTGCACTCTTGTTGCATTGCTGAGAATGACCTCCAGCGTCACAGTCCCTGTCACCACGGAACCTGCTAAGAACGTCACTGCCTTCTTGAGCCTGCGTCTGCGGTGAGGATATTCTACAACTGAAGTGTAGCTCCCACTGTGAACCTTTCATATTAACCATTTTGGATGGAAACCTTAAAAAATAGATGTTGCCTTTCCTGGCTTTCTTAAAAACAGGATCCTGATCAGTGTTTAAACTCTGGAAGGTGACCCGTCATTCACTTCTGTGCAGCACTGTGATTTGCTGATGCCCTTCGGTCCGTTCAGGTGGATATAGCTCTTTGTTCCTGCACCAAATAGCCCTAAACCCCCAGGTCTTTGGAATTCATCAGTCTGATTTTTATGTTTATTCTTTTATTTCTCCCTAATGTTTGCACTGTGAAACATATAAACATATTTTACTATAAAATAGGCAATTGCTTCAAGCTACCTTCTTTTTTAAATTTTTTTTTTTTTTTTTGAGACAGAGTCTGGCTCTGTTGCCCTGGCTAGAGTGCCGTGGTGTCAGCCTAGCTCACAGCAACCTCAAACTCCTGGGCTCAAGCGATCCTCCTGCCTCAGCCTCCCGAGTAGCTGGGACTACAGGCATGCGCCACCATGCCCGGCTAATTTTTTCTATATATTTTCAGTTGTCCAGATAATTTCTTTCTATTTTTAGTAGAGAAGGGGTCTTGCTCTTGCTCAGGCTGGTCTTGAACTCCTGACCTTGAGCGATCCACTCGCCTCGGCCTCCCAGAGTGCTAGGATTACAGGCCTGAGCCACCACGCCCGGCCCAAGCTACCTTCTTATATATTCCATCTGAACTGCTTCTAACGTTCTTGGACCGGGAAATGAAATGATTAACCTTGCACGAATTGTGTGTGAAGTAAGAGTCAGTAGGCTTAGAGTGAGGAAGGCCTGAGGAGCTCTCCTCTGAGTTAAGCGATTGAACTCTGTGATATTTTTGACTGTTCAGAAGCATCATGTGTTTTCTTGTAGGTCTTCAATTTGGTCTAACCTAGACAACTTGACCTCCAGAGGGTGACAGCGTGTAAGTCTGTGCATAAGGTCTTTGCCAAGGACAATAAGTCAGAAGGAAATAATATCTGCACTAAGATAACCATTCAAAGATGGTCAAACATACATGTGTACCTACCCACTCACGTGCACACACACACGCACACGCACAGCAATGAAAGATGAAGCCACAAAACAGACTCAACCAGTTTTTCACTTTTATATCTCCATTTGTTAAAAAGATGTCTGGGAACAAATAATTAGAATCATAACACTTTCAAATGGGAAAGAACTTTCAAGGTCCTTTAGTTTTGCTCCCTATTTTAGCTCAGGAATCTCTTCTATTGCCTCCCGGACAGATGGGCACATTGCCCCTTCTTGCACGGACCAGTCATGGGAGCTCAGTACTTTTTGAAGTCTGATTTCATTACTGGAAAGCTCTGGCAGGAAGTAACAGAGCTACGCTCCTGCCACATCTGATCCGCATTTCGTGTGCAGATATTAGGTTTCTTGTGTTTTCATGTGGCTGTCCTTTGGGAGAAGAGCGCACCTGTGTGAATGGGGAGACGGATTTTTCCTGTAATGGGTGGACATTGCTGGTGTCAATCATCTTGGAAACAGCTGGGGCCTGAGATAGAAACTGAAAAGGCTGATTTATCCCGGCTGAAGAGAGGACGTCTATTTCTCTCGGCATTATTTCTAGGGCTTGACCTTGAGACATCTTGGAGTTTTGAGAGTCTGCTTGGGTGGGGGCAGGGCTGATGGACATCGTCCCAGGGAAGAAGGCAGGCAAGCACGTTGTAGAGCAGCAGTCCCCAACCTTTTTGGCAGCAGGGATGGGTTTCATGGAAGACAATTTTTCCATGGACACAGGACAGGGTGGGAGGTTAACGGGGGCGGGGAGCTCAGGCAGTGATGCGAGCAACAGGGAGCGGCTGTAAATACAGACGAAGCTTCATTAGCTCACCTCCTGCTGTGCAGCCCAGTTCCTAACAGGCCACAGACCAGTATTGGCCTGGGGGCTGGGGACCACAGTTGTAGAGAACATAAAGGGAAGATAAGTGAGCCAATCTTGAAAGCTATATGACCTGGATTCACATTATACTCTGTGTTTATTTCCCCCATCCTGGAGCCTTTGGAAATGTTTAGTTTAAATGTTTCAGTCTGGCCCAGCTGTCTGTGCAATGGCACTAAAGGAATTGCTGAGGGTCAGTGTTTATTTCCCTAGAACGTTAGAGGGGGAATGGTGCTCTCTGAGCCACTGTGGGTTTTGGTGATTACGAGAGACTCTTAAAAGAAATGTGAATATTGGGGAAGAAGAACTGGGACCAAGAGGTCCACTCACTCGTCTCTACATGGTGACGCACTGATCACTGCCATCCTTTTAATAAATAGGCTGCCAGATTTCCTACAAAAGTAATCCCTGAAATTGGCCTGAAATCTCTCTTCCTGCAACTTTCACCCACAGGACTTAGTCACTTCTCTCAAAAGCACAGAGAACAACTCTTAACTGTTCACATTCATTGAGTGTGTACTATGTGCTGGGCACTTTACTGAGCATTGTACTGTATCTCATTTATATTATTATCCCATTTTACAGATGAAGAAATTGAGGCTGAGGGAAGTAAAATAACTTTCCCAAGGCCAGACCCCTAATAAGTGGCAGGATTTGAACTCAGGGAGTCTGATGTCAGAGACCACAGTCTTAAATCCTGAAATACTGCCTGCCTTGTCCCTGTGATAGCCCCAAAGAGATCTGCAGCCTGGGATTTTGGTCCAGGCAGAATCGGCACCCCATCTCCCTGCTGTTTCTCTTTGTGCATGGAGTAGGGGGAAGGCAGCCCTGCCCAGTTCCTCCTGACCAAGGTCTGGGACAATGGAAAGAATGCAAAGCCCAAGTCCCTCTGACCCCTGGTGACTTGTCCCATTTTGACCCCCAGGACAGCCTCAGCAGAAGCCTCTGGAAGCACCATTTTAGCAGCCTTCCCCTCGGGAGGCTGTATTTTTCCTGTCCTCAACATTTCTTCTGCCAGAACAACAGTCTCAGTTTTCCCTTCTGATAAATCCGGTCACCCTAAATATGGGGCTTTGAGCAAACAGGAGCGGCTGGCCCCACGCAGCCCTCATTTCGAAATGCAGATCCACACGGGCTGCTATTTTGGAGGTCTGGTTTCTTTCCCCACACATAGTGGTTTTAAGTGAGAGGGAAGGGATCATGACAGAATCTTGGCAGGGGAACGATGCTCGGAGAGAAGACGCACCTGGGCAGTCTTTGTCTCCCAGCGTTCCTAAACCCTGGCTCTGCAAGAAGCTCTGGGAAAAAGAGGGTCCTTGGTCACATAACATTGGGAAAAATGCACCTTAACCAACCCCCTCCTGGAGATCGGCAGTGTGCATGTTAAACATTTCAAGTCCTAGCAGTAAAGAAGTCTAACTGGTTTTGTTTAGCCCAGTTTTTCCATTTAAAAATGTAGCCTAGTAAAATTTGGGAAAACAGTAGTGCAGAGCGGAGGTTGCAAACCAGCACCAGTGGCCTAATAAAGTCCTCGGATAGGTCTGATGTGGCCTACAAAGTGCTTAAATGTTGCTTTAAATTAGTGACTAACATTTAAAAATTGGAATATTTCTCATAATAACCTGAATTTGGGTGTTGCTCTTGAAAAATCAGAAGATCTGGAAACACGGGTCCACATTCTTGCATGACTATGGTCAGCTGGAAACAAGGCTGTGGTCTTTCACCCGCTGTAGCCCCCGAGCCTCCCTAGGGCCATGCAGTTGTACCCTGCCTTACTCATTTATGATGCTTGCCTTCTCTTGTGCGGAGGTTTCCTTGGGTGGGAGTTGGCCCGGGTGACCCTTGAGGCCCATTCATCCATCCATTCATGCAAGGGATATTGATTGAGCTCGTATGTGTGCCGGGCCCTACCGATGCAAGATGAACAGAACAGCCCTTGCCCTCTGGATTCCACCGCTGGCATTCGAAGATTCTAGTTGAGAATTGCAGAGTGAGGAAGAGGGAGGGGTTGAGGAGAGGGGAGTTGGCAAGTCCAGAGCCTAGTTTCCTGATTCCCAGCTCCTGGCGCTAGCCAAAGTGCTTGCCATTCTCCACTGCTGTCTCTGCTGGCTCACAGAAGGGAGCTGCCACTGAAACAGCCTCTGTGAGCCCAGGGAAGAAGCCACTAACTTGGTCTGCGACTTAGATGAGTTCCCCACTCATCTCAGGGCCTCAGTTTCTCCATCTGTGGAATGACCCGGTTGGACTACAAAATTACGCTGGTAGCTTCCAGGGCTGGCACTCACAGATGCTAAGACTCCATGATCTAGGAATGTCTGACCCGGCCGCTCCGGAGCTGTTCCATCGAATTCCAAGCAGCGCCCCCTCCCTCCTTTCCCCAGTCCCGGAGGGGCGGGCGCTGGAGCCAGAGGGCCGAGAGGGCCTGGGCTTCCCGCCCGGGGGCGGAGTCGCTGCTGCGCGTCCCGCCCCTCCACCTGGGGCTCGGCCCTGGCAGATGTTACAACTTTTTCGAATTCTCTCCCGCGGTGTCTCTCAGACCCGCCCAACCCGTGCCTCCCTCCCCTTCCCCTCTGGGGTCCTGCCCACCGCCCCGCGGGGAGCCCGACTGTTCTAGGACTCCAGGCGGGGCGAGAGGCCGGGCCGGGGGCTGGAGGGCAGGGGGGAGGAGAAAAGGAAAGCAGAGGAGAGAGAAATTAGGAGGCGGGAGAAATCCAGGGCAAGAAGGAAGAGGAGAGTCAGAGGATGGTGGGGAGCACCTTTTGGAAGCCACCACGCCGCGTCTCCGGCTGTCCGGGCTGAGCTGGGGGAGAGGGGGCGAGGGCGGCGCAGGGTGGGCGCACAGGTAGCGGGAGGCCGCTCCGCGCGGGCCTGACCTCCCCAGATCGCCCCGTGGCGGCCGCGCAGGTCCGGCCCCGCCGTCCGGCCGCCGGCCCGGGACCAGACTCTCGGCCGCCCCCGGGAGCGCTGAGCGCTCTCGCAGCATCCAGGCGGGCGGGCGGGCCGTGCGCCCTGGGCGCGCGAGGTGGTGAGGCCTCGGGAGCCCTGAGCGCCGGGACGCGCGGCCCGGCTTGGCGATGCACGCCCTCACTGGCTTCTCTCTGGTCAGCCTGCTCGGCTTCGGCTACCTGTCCTGGGACTGGGCCAAGCCGAGCCTCGTGGCCGACGGGCCCGGGGAGGCCGGTGAGCAGCCCTCGGCCTCTCCACCCCAGCCTCCCCACATCATCTTCATCCTCACCGACGACCAGGGTTACCACGACGTGGGCTACCATGGTTCGGATATCGAGACCCCTACGCTGGACCGGCTGGCGGCCGAGGGCGTCAAGTTGGAGAATTATTACATCCAGCCCATCTGCACGCCTTCGCGGAGCCAGCTCCTCACTGGCAGGTAGGCATGGCCCAGGCCCTGGGGCTGGGCATCCAAGCCCCAGATAAACCCAGTGATAGATTTCCCCTGCCAGTACAACCCCATGCTGGGACCTGGGAAACCAGGGCTCAGGGCTAGTTTTGCCTTCAGTTGGCTGTGTGATCATTACTAAGTCCCTTGCCCTCTCTGGGCCTCAATTTCCCTACCCTTGCACTGAATGGGTTCCATCATCTTTGAGGTCTTCTCACTGTGATGTTCCAGGACACTCACATTCCACACAATGTGGAGGAGACATCTGGTCAACCCTTTGTTAGAGGGACCTGGTAGTCTCTGACACTTACTTTGAATACTGCTTCTGTTTACAGACCCTGAGACCCAGAGCAAAGGGCTCCATTTGCTGAGAAGTCATTTAACTTCTCTAAGCCTCAGTTTTCTTGCTTCCGTAAAATGGAGCAAAGAACAGATTTTATCTTGAAAAAGTGGTGAAGGTGAAATGAGTTGTGTGTAACCTCCTTGGCTGTCAATAAATGGCAGCCCCTATGTCACCACAGGGATTCGGATCCCCACACTGTTTGATGACTACATTGGGAGAAAACCAAGGAGTTGGTAGGTGGAAGAGAAACACACACATAGGAGGCCATGGTCTGGGTAGCCTTAGGCTGGTTACTTCATTTCTCTGAGCCTCTGCTCTTTCATCCAAAAGATCCTCCCAAGTTGGCTGGGAGCCCCAAAGAGACGTGCTGCTTTCTCTGTAAGGAGTTGTCCACAGTCGAGGCAGCAGGATTACAGGATTAAAAGAGCAGGGAAACAGGAGGTGGGGGTGTGGAAGGCAAACTCTGGCCACTTAGGAGAAAATCCTTTTGGCAGGGCTGAAGCTAATCCTCCCTGGATGGGGTCCAAGGCATGCTTTCTCCCAAGTTCCACCCAATAGCTGCTCGTGTGATCTCAGGAACCAGAACCTTAATCTCCCTGTTTCCTGGATGGGAGAAACTGAGGCATGGACTCAGGGAGGGACCAGCTTAGGGCCTGCGCCCAACTTCAGGGTCTATAGGAGAGGGGGCTGAGAGGCCAGGTGCTTGGCAGGGGTCCTGGAGCTGGGGATCAAATGGTGCCCTTCTTTCCTTCAATCTGGCACTCAACAGTCTGGCATGCAACGTTTAGATCCAGGAACTAGAAAGAGAATGGGAGAAAGAGGGAGGGGGTGGGGTGTGTTTGTGTTGGGGGGTGTTGGGGGGTGAGTGGTGGTGAAGACCACACTTCTGCCTGCGGAGGGAGGAGGCATGTGCATTCCTGATAGTTGCGCACAAGGTAGCGTTTCTCTCCTGAGAGGCGACTTTTGCTTTTAGCAGAGGAATGAGCTGACAGCAGGGCAGCACTCCAGCCCCCGATCTGCGAAGTTAGCAGAGTGTGGCCGGCCAGAGTGTGCCCTCCACCCCCTGCAGCTGGCTCCATCCGACCGATGCTTACTGCTCTCATTAGTGTTTGTTAACGTGTCCAGTGGTGGTGTGTGGGGAAGCTGGAGAAAGCCAGAGTACATCGCGCTACTCACGTGCAGCTGGGCTCCGTGACTCTCAGCTGGCCCACCCAGTGCTCCAAACCAGTGCTCCATGGGGCCCCACCCGTAAGAAGAGAGGCTCAGGGGGACTCAGGGCCTTAGGGTGCTTCACCTGTCCACTCCAAACATTTATTAGCTTGACTGAAGCCTGGAAAGGCCATGTCACTGAAAGATTTTAAGTGTGAATTGAGTAGACCTGGGTCCAAAGCTCTGCTCCACTGCTTGTCAGCTTTCTGACCTTGGGCCAGTTGCTGCACTTTTGGGAGCCCCAGTTTCATCATCCGTAGAATGGGGGTAATAATAGTCTTCCCTGTAGATTTTTAAAATGAAGATTAAATGAGATTTAAAATGTGTGTGTGAGACACAGAGTGTTAAAAATGGCAGCAGTAGCTAATACAGCTAACAACAATGACAAC
The DNA here is from genome assembly GCA_004363605.1 of Indri indri. Classification (NCBI taxonomy): domain Eukaryota; kingdom Metazoa; phylum Chordata; class Mammalia; order Primates; family Indriidae; genus Indri; species Indri indri. The sequence continues at coordinate 8,528 of RJWJ010026033.1, forward strand.
TTTAAGATAAGGAAACCAAAACAGAGAAACCCACTCCAGTGTTTTCAGGTTAAAGGTGTCGAGTTTTCAGGTCTTAGTTCAACTGGGATGCCTGGGTGGTGAGAAAAAGGTGTGGAATTCTAACACACTTGTGAAGTTCCAGCCTTCTTATTTACTCTGGGATTTTTAAGAGTTGCGTAAAGGCAAGACACCAGAAGCAGATCACATGGGAGCTTTGACCACAGCCGCAGGAAGATGGGATATGAATGAGTAAGTGAGGAATTCAGGATTCTGCTGACTGGTTGGTTAGTCCTGCCCCAGGGCGTTAGTTTGTGTGAGTGACCTGGATTAAGGGGACACATGAGCTTACGGGCAGGCACATGGGAGCTGGTCTCCAAAAATTTGGGAGCTGGACAAGCCTTAGAGATTTCCCATTTCAACCAGCTCACTCCTACACACGAGCAAACTGAGGCCTCCATGTGGGAAGAGACAGCCTAGTTCGCGGAAGAAAAGTCCCTGCTTGGACTCTGCTCGGACTTACGTTCAAGTCCTGGCTCTGCTCCTGACCACTGAGTCACCTTGGGCAAAGCCCTTTGCTGCCCCTTAAAAATGCCTCAGCTGCTATTTAAGATGAGGTAGATAAACTAGAAGATGATTTGGGTCCCTTCTAGCTCTAAGTCCCTCTGAGTATCATTCTTCATTCATTCATTCATTCATTCATTCATTCCATAAGTAATTGAATGTCCTTTACACATCACTTGGGTGCTACGTAGACAAGGTTCAGTAAAGGACAGTCCCATCACATATCACTGGGCCTAAGAGCATGTACGACTGAGTATAATTCCATGGCCAACTCGGGCAATGACGGTGTGTACTAAATGCTGGGGGAACCCAGAAGCAAAAGTGACTCATTCTGTGGGAGAGTTGTGACAGACTTTACAGCAGGGTAACATTTAGGCTGGGCTTTGAAGAGCAAGTAAGAGTTTGCCTGAGAGAGCAGGACTTGCTCTAGGCCCCATAGCAAGTGAGTGGCTTAGAGTTTAGGGACTCTGAAGTCTGGAGCCGCACTGCCTGGGCTATACATCCCACTCCAACTGCTAGCTGTGTGAATCACTGGGCAAGCAATTTAATTGGCTAAGCCTCAGTTTCCTTATTTGGGAAATGGGAATAATAACATGTACCTCCTAGTTTGTGGTGAGGATTTAGTGAGATAATACACATAAGCGGCTTAGCACAGTGCCAAGCATACAGTGCGTGCTTCGTGGTAGCTACTATTGTTGTCATTATTAACCTGGCTTCAACTCATAACTCCCCAACTTCCTAGCTGTGTGATCCTGGGCAAGTGGCTTAACCGTTCTGAGCTTCAGTCTCCTCATCTGTAAAATGACAGTAATCTCTAACTTCAGCTGATTTTGAGGATTCCATGAGTTAGTGCATTTGAGGTGCTGAGCACATTAGATAATACCTGCTATTAATAGTAATACTGTTACCATTGTTGCTGGTAGTGCTGGGACGGGGCCCACCCCAGAGTGGGGCTGGGGGTTGGGTGACCAGAGCAGTGGTCTGCAGCTAACCTGTGCCTTCTATGCCCTCCCCTCCCCCGCACCAGGTACCAGATCCACACAGGGCTCCAGCATTCCATCATCCGCCCACGGCAGCCCAACTGCCTGCCCCTGGACCAGGTGACACTGCCCCAGAAGCTGCAGGAGGCAGGTTACTCCACCCACATGGTAGGCAAGTGGCACCTGGGCTTCTACCGGAAGGAGTGTTTACCCACCCGCCGGGGCTTTGACACCTTCCTGGGCTCGCTCACGGGCAACGTGGACTACTACACCTATGACAATTGCGATGGCCCGGGGGTGTGCGGGTTTGACCTGCATGAGGGCGAGAGTGTGGCCTGGGGGCTCAGCGGCCAGTACTCTACTATGCTCTATGCCCAGCGTGCCAGCCACATCCTGGCCAGCCACAGCCCCCAGCAGCCCCTCTTCCTCTACGTGGCCTTCCAGGCAGTGCACACGCCCCTGCAGTCCCCTCGTGAGTACCTGTACCGCTACCGCACCATGGGCAACGTGGCCCGGCGGAAGTACGCAGCCATGGTGACCTGCATGGATGAGGCTGTGCACAACATCACCGGGGCCCTCAAGCGCTATGGCTTCTACAACAACAGCATCATCATCTTCTCCAGTGATAATGGTGGCCAGACTTTCTCGGGGGGCAGCAACTGGCCGCTCCGAGGACGCAAGGGTACCTACTGGGAAGGTGGCGTGCGGGGCCTGGGCTTCGTCCATAGCCCCCTGCTCAAGCGAAAGCGACGGACAAGCCGGGCCCTGGTGCACATCACTGACTGGTACCCGACCCTGGTGGGTCTGGCAGGTGGCACGGCCTCAGCAGCCGATGGGCTAGATGGCTATGACGTGTGGCCAGCCATCAGCGAGGGCCGTGCCTCGCCACGCACGGAGATCCTGCACAACATCGATCCGCTCTACAATCACGCCCAGCACGGCTCCCTGGAGGGCGGCTTCGGCATCTGGAACACCGCCGTGCAGGCCGCCATCCGCGTGGGCGAGTGGAAGCTGCTGACGGGAGACCCCGGCTATGGCGACTGGATCCCGCCACAGACTCTGGCCGCCTTCCCTGGCAGCTGGTGGAACCTGGAGCGAATGGCCAGTGTCCGCCAGGCCGTGTGGCTCTTCAACATCAGTGCTGACCCTTATGAACGGGAGGACCTGGCCGGCCAGCGGCCTGATGTGGTCCGTACCCTGCTGGCCCGCCTGGCCGACTATAACCGCACAGCCATCCCCGTGCGCTACCCAGCTGAGAATCCCCGGGCCCATCCTGACTTTAATGGGGGTGCTTGGGGACCCTGGGCCAGCGATGAGGAAGAAGAGGAAGAGGAGGAAGGGGAAGGCAGGGCTCGAAGCTTCTCCCGGGGTCGCCGCAAGAAAAAATGCAAGATTTGCAAGCTTCGATCCTTTTTCCGTAAACTCAACACCAGGCTGATGTCCCATCGGATCTGATGGGGGGCAGGGCGGGGATCTCTGTTCCCCACATGTTTTTCCCCACTCAGGCCCTGCGCCTTCTCAGGGAGAAGGCTGAGGTCCAGTGTCCATCTGCAGGGACAGGGGGGGCACGGAGCCCCTCGGTTGAACAGGGTGGGGAACTTGGTTGGGGGGGTGGGAGTGAACCAGACTGGGATGCCTGGGTCTCAGTCCTGCCTCTGCACTGACTTACTCTGTGACCTCAGGTGACCTGCACTAGCTTTAAGCCTCAGTTTCCTCATTGCAAAAAGAGCTCTAAAGACTTTGTGACTCTGTGGTGTGCACCTGGAGCCTGGGGATAAGGTGGGCTTCCCGGCCGACCTCACCCTTAACTCCGGATCTCTGTGGTGCAGTTTGGGTGGGGGGCCACAGGCAGGCAGCTCCAGGCCGGACCCCAGCTGAAGCGTGGCAGTCTGGCTGCTCCAGGAAGGGATCCCCTGAGCGCCGAGGGTGGAGGTGCAGGGGTCGGGGTTGACCTCCCTGGGTCTTCACGTGGCCTAGGCCAGACTGGTATTGGGGTGGTGGCACAAAGGTTTTCTTCCTGCCCCTGCCACCCAGCACCCAGAGCCATTGGCTTGGCCCTTGGCTGCTGCAGTATCAAGGGCGGTGGAAACAGCTGTGAAAAGAGCCTCCAAAGCAATACTCAGGACACCTGGGTTCTCCTTTGAGCTCAGGCACAGTCCTTCTCCTCTGGGCCTTGATTTCCCCACGTGCACGTGGGGCTACTGGCCCTGGCTCTGCCTCCGCACGGGGTGAGGAAGACTGGCCGAGGCAGGGGTTGTGGAGGAGCCCGTGAACGGGATTAAAGTGCCGTGACCCGGAAGCGATGGCTGCAGCCTGTCCGTGAGCATGCGTGGGTGCGTGCGTGTGCGTGCCGGGGGCCGGCGGGAGCCCACGGTTGGCGAGCGAACAGCAGAGGGGCCAGACAGCCCGGCTAGGAGGCGGAACACACGGACTCCCCCTGTAGACCCGCTGTGCGGCCCCAGGCAACTCCCTGAGCCTCTCTGCGCCCCTGCATCCGCCTGTGCACAGCGATGGCCCAAGAGCCCTTCCCATTCGGCCCTTCTGCGTGCCCCGTGTGTGTGTCCGGGGGGCACGGGCCGGGCGGCGCGGCGGAGGGCGTGGGGGCCGCAGAGCCTGCTCGCTGCAGAGCGCGCCTCCATCCGCACACTGCGTTCTGCATAGCTCCCTTCAGGTTCCAGTCGGCGCAGTGTGTGTAGGCGAAAGCCCTGCTGTGAATTTTGAAAATAGTTATTTTTGTCTCTGGCAAAGGAGGCCTGTTAGGACTCGTCAGCTTGTGGATGAGCAGGATGGGTGGGGTGGGGTGGGTGGGGGGTTCGGGCACCGGCTACAGAGCTGCATCCCTACTGCAGAGGGGGCCGAGTCCGGCAGTGGGGGTCTGGCCTGGGGCTGCTGGGTGGAGGTGACCACCCGTGTCCCACCTGGTCCCTTCCCCTGCCTCTGTGACGCTGATGCCCGGCTGTGGTGGGGCAGGGGCTGGGACTGGCAAAGGCCTCTGATTCTGGCGACTTTCAGCCTTTCACCTGTTAAGGAGGGAGGCTCTGAAGAAGCCACCCGTTAGGACAGCGTCCCGGGCCTGGCACATCCCAAAGGATGAGTTGTCCATAGTCTGCCCATTACTCAGGATACTCCAGCTCTGTTGGGTGCTTGTCCCAACTGTGTGGGCTGGGCCTTTCCAGAGTGGCACGGAGCCAGGGCTTCCCTGTGGCTCTGGGCTTGCACGCCTTGTGCGGAGGCCTCTGCTGTGCCTGCTGAGTCAGCCCTGCCCGAGGCCCACCCTCCAGCTCCAGCCCCTGCTTCTCTGCCTGCAGCCCCTGCCCTTTGTGGCCGCAAGTACAGGACCACAGATGGCCCTTTCTGCTGTCCTGTAGGCCCCAAGGCCTACTCTCTGTGGCTGACCTGGCCCCAAACCAAGAGAGACCAGCTAGGGAGGGGATTGGCACTGCTCCTGGTGCTCTGAGAAGGAAGCTCAGCCCAGGTCTCAGTCCAGTTTCAACCCCAGCCCAGAGTCCTGCCCAACCCAGCACCCAGCAAACAGCCCAGGGGCCCCTGCAAGCTTCAGCCTGCAACCTGGTCCAGGCAGAGCTGGCAGCTGGCCCAGGCCTGAGACGGGTGGAGGGTCTCGGCACTGCCATGAGGAGCTCTGCATGCCGTGGCTTCAGTTCTTCCCAGCAATCAGCATGGCTCCCGCTTGCCTGCCTCTTACCTCTTGCGGCTTGAGTTCCCTCCAGCCAGGGCACCTGGCTCTGGACCCTTGACCAGGCTGCTGACTGGCATTGCCAGGCAGGTGCTTATACCACTTGAGCCCCTGTGGTGGGGGAGGGCAGGGAGGGAAGACCAGAGGCAGCCCTGGCCCCTCAGGCCATGGGTCTGGGGGAGTGCGCCCTGTTTCTCCCTTTCTGGACCAGATGGCAGCAGTTCTGCTGGCTATAGGGCAGAGAGCCAGGGCCGCCTGTCCAAGCTGGGCCCTGCTGTGGAGTCCTGGGCCATGATGGCCCTCCCCCAAGGGCCAGGAGAGAGGCCCACACCTGGCTCAAGGGGCAGAGCTCTGGGCCCCATCTTTCTCCGGAGGACGTGGAGGCCCCACTGGGAAAAGACCTGTGGCAAGCTCTCTCAGGACTTGAATGGAGTCCTCCAACTGCAGGTCAGGCTGTGCAGCCCTTGGCGCCGCAGCCCTCGTTCTCTGTCCCAGGGCTCTCTGCTACACTCTGCCCTGCAAGGAGTGCCTCCTGTGGGACACCTGGGGGCAGCGCTGCTCCCTGCCCCGGACTTCCCTCCCTCTGAGCTCAGGCCTGGCATTACCGCCATGAGTGAACCCGCTGCCGTCCGCCCAGACCTTAGGCGGGATCGTTTCTCCCTTGGCCCACTTTCCGCTCGTTCTGCCCCCCACACTCGCTGCCCTTAGTGGGACAGGCCCCGTGGGGACCCTTGGGCTGGCACGCTTTCTCTGGTGCCTGCCCAGGCCCTGCAGGACCCTGAGGCACTCGGGCATGTGCATGTGAGCACGTGTGTGGGCTGCGGAAGGTGGGATTTGAGTCAGCTGTCACAATGCCGCCGGGGCTGCGATCACCCACCCAGGAACCTGGCCCTGGTCTCCTCTTGTCCCTCCGGTCTCTTCTTGTCCCTCCCGTCTCCATGGGGTGCTGCCTGTGTTCACGTGCCAAGCCCTATTCTGGCGTGTCAGGGCCGTGTTCAGCAACCTCCAGAGCTCCCACCCCTGGCCACCAGCCCACAGCATGTGGGCCTGCTCTCAAGCACCACACGCGTGTTGCAGATGGGCACACGTGCTGGCTCTCATGCCTGCCATGGCCCTGGGGAGTGGGGAGTTTGGCAGGAACAATCCCCCTGATGCAATCATCGGCTCATTCTCTCAGCGCCACAGAGGCACGGCTGGCTCCTCGCTGCCCGCCACCACCGGGCACAGCTGCCAGCCTCGCAGGCACAGGGGAGGCAGTGAATTAGCAGTTGTGCCTTCTCAGCGGAGTGGCAGTTACACTCAGGATGGGGGTGCCCATCCAAGGCAGTGCCCACACCCCTGAACCAGGCTCTGGAAGGTTCAGAGGGGCGTGGGCGCAAGTGTAAGAGAGACTCGCTGAGGAGACCCCTTTCTCTCCTCTTCCTCCCTCCCCCTCCCCCCCAGCCATCCCCCCTGCAGCCTGGGACCTGCCCATCCCCTAGTAGCACATGCACCGTCTGGGCCACCAGGGGAGGGAGAGAAGAATGACAGAAGGGGAGGGGGTCAGAAATAAGAAGGGAAGTAAAAGGAATGGGAAAGATAAGAACTGGGAAGAAAATATGCAAGGGAGAAAGATGGCAAGAGAGAGAATAAGAGAGAAGAAAGGGAGGTTTGAAGGAGAGATGGAAGTGGGGAGAACGGACAGAGGGGACAGGAATGGAGTGGGGCTGGGTCGGCCCTGCCCCCTGCAGCCACATAGGCCACAACCCTGGTCCCCATCAGGGACAGGGAGAGAGACAGGGCGGTCAGGCCAGCACTAAGCCAAGCAGAATACCACCTCCTTTGTTCAGAATGTTAGATTTCCATTAACACAGCCCCACGGCACATTTGCTTTTTGTCTCACTGGTTAATTTTTAAAGCCATGTTATCATTCTGCTGGCACATGATGAACTGCAGGTCCTTGTGACCTCCCCTCCTTCTGGCCCCAGTCCTTTGTTCTACAGACATTGCTGCAAACCAGGCCTGGACAAGGTGATGTCCAAACCATGAGCCGAGCTCCAGTGGGGACTCAGAGAACAGTGCCCCCAAGGACAGGGACTCGAAGATGGAGATGGGTGTTTCTGGGATTCGGGGAGAGGGGTGTGTGGGGAAAGGGCTTCCGAGTTCCTCTGTAATAATTTCCTGTGTACTGAGCGTTTATAGCGGGCCAGCCACCGTGCCCATAGAACAGCCTGGAGGTAGGAAATATTATTCCCCCGATTTTGCAGATGGAGAAACTGAGGCACAAAGAAGTTAGGATACTCATCCAAAATCACACAGCCTGTAGGTCGTGGAGTCACTGTACTACACGACACTGCCTCTTCTCTCCCCTGGGCAATGGCCGGTGGCCTCAGTGGTCATTGAGGGCTATTTCAGCACTTCCAGTTGTGGAAGCCACCCCCTCCTGGGGACAGGCTAGCGGGTCTGGGGCAGGAGCGTGGCAATGCAGCCCTCCTCCCACCTGCCCACAGATGCCTCTGGCTCCGTGCGGTGTTCTGTGCTCTGCCTGCTGTCCACTGGCTGTGCGCAGGCCTCTCCTCTCTGCCTTTGAATTGCAACGTTGGCGGCACGAGCAGGAAGCATATTGTGCGCAGAAACAAAACTGAGTGGTTTTTCCTTTTTCTGAAGGTGGTAATGGTGCAATTAGTGGCGAAGCCATTACCCCCCTCCTCCCTGCTCACTTCCCCTCCTTCCCCTCTGCCTCCCTCCCTCCCCCTCCTGGGAAAAGTGGCTGAATGGGAGAGCTCGCCCATCATTCTCCCCCACCCCCGCCAACTCCCAGGAAGACAGGCAGAACTGGGGGATGCCCAGATATCTCCAGGGGGCTCCTGGACTTAGGGTGGTGAGTCAGGGACTTGCTGGGGTTGGAGGATACCAACAAGCAGACAGCATGTCCAGCAAATGAGGGGACCAGTAAGGCGATTTGGAGATGCAGAAGGGGTGAGCTAGAATCCCAGAAGGTTTGGATGCCTGGATCATTTATCATGCCCGTGCTCATTGGGGACAGGTGCTGGCATGAGGTCTCAGCCCTGCAAGCTGTGAAATGAGCTAATGCACCCTTTTTCCTGAGTGGAGGGCGGAGGGGATACACAGGGTCTGAGATTCTAAGTCTAAGCTAGAGTGATGGAGGTGGTCATGGTCCTGCTTTAAAGCTTCCTTTTCTTCCTCTAGAAACTAAAAAGAGGCTTCCTTTTCTTCTTCTAGAAACTAAAAACAGCTCTTAGCCTACTCCATCTTCACAGCCTTCCTCTGCAGGGGCAGTTTTGTTCCACTGTTGTATAGAAAAGGATCTGGAGGCTCAGAGAGGTTTAGTATCTTGCCCAGGGTCACACAGCTAATAAATGTCATTGGAACTTGAACTCAGATCCTTAGTCTTAAACTCCAGTCCTTTTCCTTCTTAACTCCCAGGACTTGGGGTGAGATCTTGTCTTTTTATGTATGGCTGATGACTTGAAGAGTTGAAATTGGCAGGGAAGGTGCCCGCAGAATTTGGGAATGCAGATTTCAGGGCAGGCGCGTAGTCACTGGCCTTGCCCGGGTAAGCCAGGCCATGCTCGCCTCCCCACAGCCGCCTCTCGCCTCTTTTACCTTCACTTGAAGCACAGGCAGAAACTGGGACGTGAGCCCCAGGAGACCAGCTCTCCGTGGTCCCTCTGGGGGCATGGGGTGGGGAAGAGGTTGCGGAAGAGGGCTCAGGAGGGGAGCAACCATCGCAGCTGGGAGAGGCGGGGGTGAGTGGGCAGCCAGGGCCATCCCTCCAGAATCCTGGGGTGTCCTCTGCACTTCTCCCCCAAGCTAGCATGCTAGCGTGGTGGGCAAGGTGGCAGGAGAGCAGAGAGAGCAGGAGCGAAATAAGAAAGACAGAGGCAGAGGCAAAAAAAAGAATACGGAGGGGAACTGAGAGACAGTTACAGACTACAGTGATGCACAGAGAGAGCCATCCCAACAAATTAGCCATCGTTTCCCCGCAAACCTTAGAACACTGCTGTTGCCAGGGCAACGGGGCAATACCTGTCTCTCCAGAGGAGAGGAAGTTGCCAGGGTAACTGCATCCTGTCTTTCCTGGGGACCATCCCGGAATGCGGCACCCACTGGCAGTTACCATGGTAACTGCCTTTTTGCCCCACTTAATCCCATCCCGTCTGCTACAAGGGCCCCACAGTTGGAGGTGGGGGAGGTGGGAAGAGAGAAGATCACTTGTGGACTAAGTTTGTTCTCTTCCCCCTCCCCCAACCCCTCGCTTGGCCCATCACCCTGGGGGTGCTGTGTCCCTCGGCCCCCAGCCCACACAGGCCTGCAGTATTGTGTTCGGCAGGGCCAGGCATCCGTCCGGGAGCAGGTTTTTGCAGTGGAAGGCAGGCAGGTGTTGGGGAGGCAGTTACCGGGGCAACGGGAACAGGGCGTTTCGGAGGTGGTTGCCATGGGGACCTGGATGCTGACGAAGGCTCGCGAGGCTGTGAGCAGCCACAGTGCCCTGCTCAGAAGCCCCGGGCTCGTCAGTCAAGCCGGTTCTCTGTTTGCACTCGGCAGCACGGGCAGGCGAGTGGCCCCTGGTTCCAGGAGCAGAGCAGCAGTGCCTCAGTCCTGGTCCCCCAGCTCCGAGCCTCGCCTGCCCGCCCAGCACCAGGATGGCCACCATCACCTGCACCCGCTTCACAGAAGAGTACCAGCTCTTCGAGGAACTAGGAAAGTGAGTTGTGCCTCAGGGAGTCCTGGAGGGCACAGGGGGTGTTGTTGTCTTGGGCCAGGGGCATGTGCCTGCAGTGCTCTGGAGCATTCTTGTGCATACAGATGAAGGCAGGCTGCATGGGTTTGGGGACACTTGCATGCGCACAGAGTGCCCGGAGTCGGGTGTCGGCATGTTTATGGGTGCACAGATGTGCCAAGCCAACCAGGCCAGTGTGTGTGTGTAGGGGTGAAAGGTTGACCGTGTATGCCAGTGCACGTATGGACACACACACACACACACACACACACACAAATACACACAGCCTGGTTGCACACAGATTCTTAGGAACTCGGGGTTAAAAGGGGATTTTCCCAGTCAGCTGGGTCCAAAGCTGGAATCCCTCCTCTAGTTTTGCGTGAGGTTCCATCTGGCCTCCACTTAGCTACCTCCATGACAGGGAATTCACCAGCTCCCAGGTAGTCCTTCCTGACTTTAGACACCTGCAGCGACTACGCTGAGTGGGCAACTTTTCCCTGTCAGTGCGTCTCCTCCCTACCTCCCCCTTCCCAGCTCCTGCCAGGAGCGAGAGCATCAGTGCAGTAGGGGTTAATAACTGAGCAGCTGGTGAGGCTTCCTGGGTGTTGGGAGGAGGGGAGGGGCAATCAGGCAAGCTGGAGGGGGCACCGCTGTCTCAGGGGCTGCTGGTACGAAGGTTGCAGCAGCTCTGGTCCTGTGGCAAAGTTGCCCAGCCCAGAGCTAATCATTTCCTGCCTCCGATGACTGCTATGGAAAGAAGGGTGGGAGGATGAGGAGAGATGGGAGAGCCTTGGGGTAGCCCAGGAGGCTGTGGAGTGTCAGGGAAGGGTTTCTGGATGTCCCCAGCTAGGTCTGTAGAGGTTCCTGGGGTGGGTCAAAGGTTGGGTGCAGTTTGGAGGCAGAGTTTTCCCTGTGGGTAAAGGAGCGACAATGCCCTGGCGGGTCCCTGTTATAGCAGCAAGAGCGCAGGGGAGAGGGGCTCTGTAAGCAGGTGCGAGTTCTGAACGTGTGTGCACCAGTGTGCATTTGGAGGAGAGGCGATGTGTATTGCTGTGTATAAGTCCTTCTGAGGGAAATTGTGTTGTATAAGGACTGGCTCTGGGGTGCACTTGTGTGCACCGAGAAGGTGTGCAAATGTTTGCGTGTGTGCACCAGGAAGAGGTGCGAGTGTGCCCTGAAAGGGTGCATGGGTGTGAGTATCCAAGGAGTGCCGTTGGCTGGGTTGCATGGGAGCAACGGTGTGGACATGCGTCACTGTGTGTGCACACGTATGTCAGGTTAGATCTGTCTGCACATCAGGAGGCACATGTGTGTGAGACCTGGAGGTGTGTAAGGATGCACTTGCAAGACATGGATGCTGTGGTGTTCCTGTGAGGTCTGGACGCGTACATCTGTGTGAGGACCAGGGTTGTGCACACGGGAGGGGAGGGTGTACCTGTGTGTGTGTGCGTGTGTGAGGCCTGGGCTCACGGACTCGTGTGGGAGCATGGGTGTCATAGGCATGTGTGAGCTCATGCCAGTGTCTGTATATGCGTGGGAGGTGGGCCTGTGCTGTGTACAAGTAGGCTGCCTGCACACACAGACACTGGCACACCCGGGCCATCCTGACACCTACAGGCACACTCCAGCTCCCTGGTGCACACGCAGCCACGTGCAGATGTGTGTTCACTCTTGTCTGCAGACTTCCTGCCTTTCTGAGTGCGTTTTTGTGCTAGGGGTAGGGGCAGGAACAAAATGTTCAGGGCTGCTCTGGAGAACTGAGGCTGTCTGCCAAACTTGTGGAGGGTCCCTCGTCCAGCTGGTTTCCAATGTCCACCTGGAACCCAAGAATTCCCTGATTCGCCAGGAGTTGCCTTGCAAGGGGCGACCACAGCTGGGTTCTGGCAGGACTGCGTCACAGAGTACAGTGAAATGGGGTTGAGATGTGACTCAAGTGCTCGAAGTGAAAATAAAAGTGATGGTTTGCCCCAGGAGGAGAGGGATATCACTAAGATTGGCTTTTGTGGGGGCAGCTTGGCAGAGGGCTCCTTCGTGAGCCTTCACAAAGAATTTCGGAGGAAAGGGAGCCCTGGCTCGTGGCCATGGCAGGAGAACCGAGAGTGGCAGACGTGGCCAGGCCTTGTCTAATCAATTTCAGACCTCTTCCTCCCAGAACCATCAGTGCTCTTAACCTTTTTTTAGGTCACATATTCCTTCAGGAATCTGATGAAAGGCTAAATCTACATTCCCCAGAAAAATGTGCAAACCTACAAAATGCTGCATGCGGTATCAAGAGCTTGCAGGACATCAGGAAGTCCGTGCCTGGGCCTCAGGTTAAGGATGCATGTGTCGGAGCAAAGGGGATGGGGTAGCCTGGCTCCACGCTTCTGCTGTCTGTGTAGAAAGGCCAGGGCATGTCACTGAGAAGGCTGGGGCTCCCGGTCTGCACAACAGCTTCGGTCGGAGCAGCCAGCAGGGCGGGGGTGGGGGGGCCACAGGCTCCGTCCCTCACCACTCATAGCTCTGTGACATTGGGCAGGCGTCGGTGCCTCTTTCCCCCACCCGTAATCTGGAGAGAAAGAAGGACTGTGAGGATTCGATGAGATGGTGCCTACGGAGACGCCGCCTCGAGCCTGGCACACGGTGGGCCTCCAACGCAGGCTCGCTGCTGGGGCGACAGTTGTCCTCAAAGCCTGTCAGGGCTAAAGATAGGTGATGGGACCTGCTAGGTGTTTGCCTTTTGTCTGGAGTTTGCCCAGTGGGGGAGAGGGGCTGGCAGTGACCCAAGGGCTCCTCTGTGAGGAAGCAGGGAAGACTGCAGGGCCCATTCTTCAATCAATGACCCCCGGCCCCTGCCAGGTGGGACATTGCAGTCACCACCCAAAAGCCGAGCCCCCGTTCCAGAGCCCACTTCGATCACTAGCAGGGCGACTGGAAGAGGCAGCTGGGTTAGTCCTAAAAGGGAACATGGGAGCCTTTGGGCCTCCTCCTTTGGGGCCGTGGGCTGCCCACTGGAGAGGAAGGCAAGTGCCTCGGGAGGGCTTCCTGGCGTCCTGCCCACTGGGGTCTGGCTCGTGACAGCAGGCCTTCGAGAAGCCCAGGCGGGGCTGGCTATGGATGCAAGGAGGAGCTGCTCCTCCCCAGCCCTGGGGGCAGCCAGCTGGGAGGCTGCGGCTGGAGTCAGGGCCCTGGGCGGGGGTTTCTGGAGCCCCCGATGCTACTGCGCTGAAGGTCCCACCGAAGCCTGTGAATTCACATGAGGCAAGAACTTGATTCCAGGTCCCCTGGAAGGTTGGGGTGGGGCTGTCCCTTGGGACCCAGAGCTGAGCTCACTCCCTCCTCCTTTGACCCCCGTCCTCCTCTGTCCCAGGGATGAGGGGAATGAAAGCCCAGACCCCAGGTGCCCAGAATCTTGCTAGAGGCAGTGGCACGAGCTCCAGAGGTCAGGGTGGGTTGGGGTGGCCAGGCCAGATCTCCCGGTATGTCCAGTTTTCTCTGAAGACCAGAATCTCTGAGAAAGGCAGGAATGCTGGTAGTGGTGGGGGCCAGGGGGTGTGGAAGCACCAGAGGGCCCAGGAAAGGGATCAGGCTCAAGGAAGCGGAGAAGAAGCCTTCCCCAGCCCGTGGCATTGATCCCACCCCCAGGAGAGTTGGAAAGGCAGAGAACTGCCCTGCGGCCTGTGTAATCACTGGGCTGTACAGAAACAGCCTCCGAAGGAGATTTTACTTGAGAGAGGGAGAAGGAGGGAGGGAGATTGGAGAGAGAGCTCAACCCACTCTTTCTCTCTAGAAACAGGGATCTGAAATTGACTCGAGGCAGTGTTGGGGTCGGGGGAGGGGTCGCAGGGGCTGCGCTTGGCCGGCAGGGTTGACACGGAGCAGAGGGCTGGCTCCTGAGTCCGGAGCCCCTTCTTGCCTCCACGGCTTTGCATCGCGAACCGTGCCGGGCTAGGCCGACCCGCGGGTGCCAGTGTGGTCCAGAGGCAGCTCGGGGCCTGGGTCCTGGGTGCTCAAGTGCTCCCCTGGAACCCAAGCTCTAACATCCGTAGAATGTGCTTAGCAGTCCCATCTTCCCCGGCAGAGCTGGTAGGAGCGTGGACAATGTCACTCTGGAGAGAGAGAGCACCTGGGCATCGATGCACCACTCAGAGGCCTAGTGGTGTGTTTATTCCACCTCTGATACCCTCTCCTAGCCACAGCACTCTGGGGCCCGCGACGCGTTTCTCCCTCCATGAGCTCATCTCCGAGGGAGGGGCAGGGCTTACTCATCCTTCTTACAGACGAAGAGACTGTGGCTTAAGAAGGTGGAGGGACCTGCTCAGGGGTCTGTGTCCCTGTCTCCCACACCCAGGGTATGGAAGGAAGGTCGCAGAGAGGGACCACTCCTGGCGTCGTGTCTGGGGAACATCCTCTCTCTTACCCACTAACAAGGGAAGAAAGCGGTGGCCCTGTGTGTTGGGGGAGGGATTCTGAGCTGTTGCTGATTTTCCAGTCGTGCTTCTGCCTCTAATTTACTGGGCCACCCTGGCTGAATCACTTGTCCTTTGTGTCCTCAACTTTACCATCTGTAAAATGGGGGTCATAATACCTCTGTAGATGCCAGAAATGCCCCAGTAGGGTGGCCACCCTCTCTGGAAGGCACACGTGGGAGATTGCAGACCCCCAGAACATCAGAATTGGAGGCACCATGCAGATCGCCTGCTCATTGCGTAGAGATGGTCCTTGTCTTGGCCTCTGGGAGCCAACACCCAGAGAGCAGGGATTTGTCCAAGGCCACAGGGAGAGGCAGGGCCTGGGATAGGGGACCAAATGATGTGCAGGGGCCAGAGTCCAAATGATGAAAAACCGGGGGGCAAGATCTCAAGG
>RJWJ010026034.1:0-23336 GCA_004363605.1 Indri indri
AAAAAAAACTAATTTAAAATCCAGCACGAGAGCACACGCCGGCACAAACCTCCACACACGCGCTCAAGCCCCCGCGCATGAGGCCCACGTGTCCACGGGGGAGCACGGGCTCGGGACGCGGGGTCACATGCGTGTGGCCTGGCCTGGCCGGCGGTGTGTGTGTCAAGGCGCTACAGCAGAAGCTGGCTCGGGTGCGTGGCGTGAACAGGGGTGGTGGCGGCCACCGGCATCCCGCCCTGACAGAGCTGCAGGGACGGTGTCGGCTGTGACCCACAGTCCCGGCTTGCAGTCGAGTCCTAGACTGGAACTAGCAGGACACGGCAACCTTTCCGAGTCTCAGCTGTCTAACCTGTGAAATCAGGGCTGCAGGAACCCCACGTGAGTCCGGGCGCCCCATGGGGTCGAGCACGGTATTGCAGCACAAAAACAGACGACAACCCCCCACCGCGAACCCCGAAGAGCTCCGAGCATGTACTGCTGCCCCCGAGAAGCACTGTCTGGGTTAAATTCTCAAATCAAGACTAACTTCTCCTCTCCATTCTCTAGATCGGGGAAGGCGCATTTTTCTTCTGTACAGACACAGACGGTAAACCCCGCAGGCTCTGCGGGCCGCGGCCTGGCCGGGGCCGACTCGCCTCCCCCCTCCCCGGCTGCGGCGGCGGGAAAGCGGCCGTCGACAGCACGCATGCGCAGATGCGCCGCGCGCCGACACAACTTTATTCGCAAAAGTGGGCCAGACCCCGGCTGCACTGACGCAAGGTCCCAGAGCAGGCGCAGCAGAGGGAGGAGCGGGCCGGGAAGCCTGACTATCTATGTCCAAGGACACGCGTCCCCCGAAAGGCCGGGAAAGCGCCGTGCGCGGAAGCAGACGCGCGGGCGCCGGCGGCATCGAGATCAGCAGCTGCTCCCTCCCAGGGCGAGATCGCGCATCCCATCCGCAGTGTGACACGCGACGCTTGGCAAGGACGTTGGATCGTCACTGCTTGTACCCAGCGTCCCTCGTAGGTGATCAGGGCCGCCCATTTGTCACGTTAAACAACTTGTCACGATGGACAGAACAGACGAGAGGGAGGACGGTGCTGGGAGGACACCGAATTCCTGGGGTGACTGCGCTCAGACAACTCCCAGGGCTGCGAGCAGGGATGTCTTGGCGAATGGGACGGCACCCCTGGCCTCTGCCGGCCCCTGGTCACCTGAGTGTTCATCAGAACACACGTGTCTGCCGGGGGTGGGGGGACGGGGTCTGCGACCACAGACAGACCCGAGCGGGTGAAGGTGCCGCACGGCAGACGTTTATTCCTCACCCACCTCACCGTGAGGACGGCTCTGGCCCTGGGCAGGGAAGTGTCTGCAGCACGTGGTCACTCAGGGACCAGCCATCGAGGGCCGCCATCTGGGACATGTGGCTTCCAAGAGCACTCTGGTCACTATGCCCAGCGGCTGCAAGAGGCACATGGGGGGTCCTCCTGGGCCAGGGGTGGGCAAACCCCATGTCACCCCCACATTGCACTGGGCAGAACTCAGCCACGCGGGGACACTGGAGGGCAGCCCTGCCCGGCCGAGAGTCCAGGAGCCCTCGGCGGCTGCCACGTCACCGCCCAGCGGGGAGCAATCGGATGGGCAGGGGAGGGTCCGGCAGCTCTGCCACGGGGCCCAGAGGGCAAAGAGAGGACACCTCCGCGAGGAAGGAGGCTCCATGCTTGAGCAAGCGAAGGGACACCTGGATTAAGACCTGTGGACAGTGGCTTTGGGTCTCCCCAAGAGCCACATGCTCCCAAGTGGAGGCTTGTGAGGTGCCGGGGCGGCAGGCAAGCCTCCAGTGCGCTGTGGGGACAGAACCCACCGGCCACAGAGAGGTTCGAACCTTCTGGGGCCAAAGTTCTGCAAAGCGGCCCTCCCCCATCCACGCCTCCTTTAAAAATATTTTTCTACACGTTCCTCTTTGCTTTCCCTAAACCACTCTCTTTTGTCCTTTTCTGTGGTCTGGGAACCCCCTCCTCGTTCTCTGAGCAGAGAGGTCTCAGGCCCCATCTGTGGGGTCCGGCGCCGGCCGCAGGCAGCCTGTGTTTAATTCCGGTTTCTTCACCAGGACGAAGCGTATGGAAGTGGGGCTTACGGCAGCCACCCGCCTGCCTTCAGATGGGCAAGAAATGGCGCAAAGCCGCACGGATAAGCCACCGAAAGCTTAAAAAAAAAAAAGTACCACATACGCTATTACTGCAAATCCTTCCCACGCTGGCCGCACCTGTGAACACCGAGGGGGGCGGGCGTGCCCAGATCACCGCGGCGCGGCCTTGTCAGCAGCGGCGGCTGCACAGCTCAGCCCCTCAGGAAAGAAGGAGCCCAAAACCACCATGAGCCTGCGGCTCTGACGTGACAGTCAGCCGGCCTCCTGCGGGCCAGGGAGGGGGACTCCAGTGGCGAGCGGTGCTCCCTGCGCAGCCTCAGGCTGGACACGGTGTCCCTCCAGCCCCGTCGCTGGCCTGGACCAGGGTCCCCCCACATGGCCAGGGTGGCTCGATGACAAAGAGCGCTGGGAGGCAAGGCCCCCTCTCCTGTGGGAGCTCAGCCCCCCGGGGCCACGTCTGCATTTGAATCTGAGAAGTGGTTCCTGCGGCCCCCTTGGGGTGGACCTGACGGCCAGAGTGCGCAGAGCTGGGCCCTGGCGGGCGAGGTCTCAGGTCCCCAGCTGTTCCCAGGGCCACTGACTGACGTCTTAGTCTCTCAGAGTCACCTTCAGCCCCGGCTGTGAAGGCCACGCCAGACTCTCATCACCAAAAAACCAACAGCTAATTCCAGCGTTTCTTACTCCTCGAGTAAGTGTGTCTTTAAAGCCAGCTCTAAAATCCCCCAATCCTACAGAAAATCACAGAAGCCTCTCTTGCCGAGAATCCAAGGATGCTGAGCAAAGCCCAGATGTTTATCTCCCACACCATGGAGCGCACATTCCTGCCTTGTTTAAACCCACAGATTCCAAGGACGGCCAGGACTGTTATCCAGGCCTCAGTCTCCTTACACCATTGTTTTACGTATCCCTGTTCTCCAGGCCATTTCCTATTTTCTTGCTGGTATCGTGACAACACAAAATTTTTCCAGCGCTAAGTGCCTGGAAGGCAGCAGCGGGCTGAGCCAGGTGGGGCGTCGGAGGTCAGTGGCCCAAGGGAGCAGCGGTCAGGGCTCGGATTGCTGCCGGGGCCGATGACCCGTGTGACACGTTCCTCAGGGGCCCTTCAGGGATGGGGGAAGGTGGGGGAGGGGCACAGCCTGGGCCTGGTCCCCCAATCGAGCCCCCCTGTCCCCGCCAGCCCCTTCGGAGTAGCCCGGGGCCTCCCCAAGTTCCCCAGGGAACCTCCCCCCCGAGACAGCAGGGCTTGCGCTGGGCTGAGTCAGGCTCCCTGGGTTCTCGGTGACTGCAGACGCCGCCTGGGCAGCCCCTTGGGAGGTGCCGCGTTCTGCTGGCTCCTGGTGAAGGGGACACAGCCGGTCCGGGAGGGGTCCTGGCTGCTCAGAAACACCAAGTGGGGAGTTACAAAAAATGTCCACATATACACTGAAATTTCACTTTAACCTGAGACACAGAAGTCGCCCACCAGCCAGCCCCTGGGCGTGGGCCAAGGTTGCTTGAGCAGGGCAGGGCTGGCAGCGCGGGACACTTCCCGAGACCCCGCCCCAGGGCAGCGACTGCTTCCCACTGCCATTGCTTCAACACTGGAATGAAGGCTTAGAGACGCTTGCAGGGCAATCTGAGCGTAGAATTCTTCATTTTTATAACGTTCTGGCCGATCTGTCTTTGCCACGTGTCACCGGCGCTCGGTTCCACTGCACTCAGCAAGGCTTCCCAGGGACACAACTTGGTTTCAGAGCAACTGCTCTGTCTCAGCTGTAACAGCGCAGTGGCCACACCGTACACAGGCCACAGTGAGTTTTGCTTCTCTTTGCTGCCGCCACGCTCTCTGCCTCTAGGGAGTCAGGCAAGGACGTTGCTCCGCAAGTCGCAATTGTCTTGGGGGAGTCACCGCAACACACTTTGCGAATGGCGACCTGATTTCCTGAGCCCCACCTAAGGGACAGCAACACGCGTGTCTGACCCGTGCCCTGTGGGGCCCCTCTGCAGCGGGAAGGGCTGGGGGGGACGGGCCCTGCCACCTCCTTGGGGCTGGTGGTCTGGATATCCTTCCAGAGCTAGAGTCACGGCTGTCAGTCTAGTCTGGTTTTTCCTTGAAGACGCAAGGCCTCTGCGCACACTGAGCTTTGATCTGAGATAATCTTACCACTTTCCATGATGACATGTCCCCTGTCCCCAACAGGGTCTGGCTGGCAAAGGGGATCACCAATGTTTTCTTTACAGCCTGGGCCCACACTGGGTCCCCAGGGCTTGAGGCAAACTGCACTGGCACCACAGTGGTGTTTCCTGCTGTCAGGCCTCAGCCGGCTGCTCCCCTCGCCTGCGGAAAGGACCTGGCAAAGGACACACAGACCCACCGCCCGTTCCTCGCTGTCCACAGAACGTGTCTGCTTCCATCTCCCGCTGCCCTGGGGTTTGACACGGTTCACACGGGGCCACTGCTCCGCCTCACCTGCGACTGCCTGCAAGCCGGGCCTCTCGGGGTGCACCGCTGGTGTTAGGGCCTCCAGGCATCTTGCAAGGGCACCCGTGGTGCTAGGCGTGGCCTTTCCCACCTCACTCCAGGGCCTCATTTGTCCCTGCGCATCCCTCCGCAGAGCATTCTGGAGAGTAGAGTGACCAACACCTTCATTTCCAACCCCAGAGAGCTCACTGCAGAGTCAGCTCCATTACATGCCCACCATGTATGGGGAGCCGCACCCTCTGCTGTCTGTCTGGGGGACCCGAGCCCCGAGAGTGCGGCCCAGCTGCTCCACCCCCACCTGAGCAGAGTCCCAGCCTCGCTCCTGGGCGGGCTCAACAGCGTCCATAATAACTGGACGTGCGACAGCAGCACTTGTGATCCGCTGACTGGCCTCAGCAAAGGGGCCGTGACGGCTCGCGGAGTCTCCAGCTCTAAGAAATACCATTTTACAAAAGATGCTACAGACACAGCTTAGAGACCCAGGAGTGGCTCTCAGGAAACCCCCTCACCCAGGGACGTGTCAATGGGGTCCAGAGCTCACTCGGGAGATAGGCCTGGAGGGGAGGGGAGGGATGGGTGGCAGCTGCCTGTCCCCTGCACTCTGACTGCCTGGGTCAAACCGTGGCCCTGTGCTGCCAGGTGTGTGCATTAGAGTCCTGGGTTGATGTAACAGAGGTCCACACGCCAGGTGTCTGACACGACAGAGTTATTTCTCACGGTCCTGGAGGCTGGAAGTCCAAGATCAGGGTGTCGCCAGGGTTGGTTCCTTCCGAGGCTGTGAGGGGGAATCTGCTATGGGCCTCCTTCAGTCTGGGGGTTTCCTGGCCATCGCTGGCATCTCTCAGTGTACAGAAGCATCTCCCCACTTTCTGCTTCCGCCTTCATGCGGCATTCTCCCTGCGTGAGTGTCTCTGCGTCCGTATTTTTCATTTTATATGGTCAGCAGTCATATGGGCCACCTGAATGACCTCGTCCTAACTTTGTGCAAGTTGTCAGAATCAAGATGTATCACTGTGTTGAGCCCTGACAAGTGGAGCCAGGGAAGGCCGTGAAGCACGTAAACCTGATAACAAGAAAACCACAGCCCTGCACAAAGGCCACTGCAATCTTACCCAGAAAAAAACTTCGCGAGCACATCTGCCCAGGAACTGCCTGGCCCATGCCAGACTGGCACCACCCTGTTATTGATCCTTGTATCCAAGGATGATTGTTTCAAACACTTACCTAATCATCCTCATCTTCCCTTTGAAACCCTTGTCTACTTACCTTCCTGAACGTGGCCATCGTGTTCCCACTGCAGCGCTTACTCCCGAATAAATGCCATTTTCTTTTAGAGCATCTCTCTTTCTATCTGTTGTTTAGATTGTCAACTTGATCATCTGCAAATATCCTATTTTCAGAAAAGGTCACATTCACAGGAGCTGGGGGTTAGGACTTCAACATCTAAATTTGGGGACACAGTTCGAGCCCCCGTGGTCTATAACATGAGGAAAGCGCGCGTCTCCAGGGCTGCTAAGGCTTACGGAAGACGTTCCATCCTGGTGCGATAGCAGGTGGGCTCCTCCCATGACTGCCCTGTCTGCCAGCAGGGGTGTGACCTGGACACAGGCCTGGAACTCCAGAGTGCCCGCCCTGTGGCTGTAGGAACCCAGAGGGCTCTGGCTGGTCCCAGCCCTGGTGGCTGCATTTCCTGCATCTGCGAGGCCAGGGTGTCCCCGACACTCTGATCAGCTCTAGTTTTCCTGTTCAACCCTGTGGTTTAGAGGAAAAGGGAAGGAAAGCCCAGCTTCCTTAGCTCCTTCGTCCATGTACTGCGCCGATGTCATGTGAGGTGTTTATTTAGTCCAGTGGCTGTGTGAGGGCTGGGCGGTCTCACTTGTGTCCTTTCGCTCCAGATCCCACAGCTTCCAAAGACGCAGGACCACCGGGAAGAGAAGCAGAGCCCATGCTCAGGCCAGGGCAGGAAGGGCTTAGCTCCAGGAGAGGAAAGAGCCCTGGGGTGTCTTCAGTTGGGGAGCCCAGCAAGAGGCTCAGTGAGACTCCCTGCCTGGGGAGGGCTGTGTGGGTGGGCAGGGTCGAGACAGGGATGTCAGCTAGGTCTGCGCTGCAGGAAACGGGCAGGGCGCCTGCTGGAAAGAGCAGCCAGGGTTAGCTGCAAACATCCAGCCGCCATGTTCCAGAGGAGGACAGGCGACCAGAGAGAGGACCTGGCTGCCTGGACAGTGATGCCAGTAGTGCTAAGGCCCGGCCAGAAGCTGCTCTTCCATGGAGCGTGTGGGCGCATGGGGGCAGCACCCCTAGGCTTCCTCAGAAGCTGGTCAAAGGCACCACCTCTAGGAGGCAATGCCTCTGGGGGCCATCACCTCCAGGAGACATCACCTCCAGAAGACATCACCTCCAGGGAGACATCACCTCCAGGGGGATATCTCCTCCAGGGGGACATCACCTCCAGGAACGTAACCTCCAGGGATGTCATCTCCAGGGGACATCAACTCCAGGGGACGTCTCCTCCATTGGACATCACCTCCAGGGACGTCACCTCTGGGGGTGGGTTAGGCATAATTCCAGGAGCCTCGCTGGGGCTGTTCCACTTGACACAGACCAATGCTGCTTCCTCTACAAAATGTGGGCAAAATGGTCCTGTCCTTTCAAACATCAGTAACTTTCTTATGTTCCCATATAACTTGTAAGCATACCTTGACTTACAATAAAATCGTGCTGTTGCCCCTGACCCTGAACTCTACTCTTTCATATCTTCCTGGGCCCTTCAAAGTTCTGCACTTTCGAAGTGGAACTTAGTTCGTGTGCAGAGCTGGGCGGATGGGAGGAAGGGGGAACGGGTCTCTGGCCTCTCCCGTGTGGTCTGTTTCATCCCCTCATCATCTCCCTTCCCCAGAAGTGGCAGCCACGGGTCCTGGCGCCTCCTCCCCTCACATCTCCCTAGCACTTCTCTTGGTCGCCACATCCTTTCATTTCCCATCTGTTTTCTCTTCCTCGCACATCGCCCCCCATCTCGGTTGGCAAGCCTGTTTTGGCATCAGCAGCAGGAGCGGCGAGTGCGCTTGTGTCTGCTCCTCCTGAGTCCCGACTGTGGAGACATCTGGACGCAGCTGGAGAAAATAAGTGATGGATGTGACCTTGTCAGTCTTGGTCGGGAGACAAATGAGGAGCGAAGTGGTGACCCAACTCTCCGGTCTCCTCGTCAGGACCGGCTCCTGCAAACCTGCAGGGGTGGCATGCCCCAGACTGACCTGTGGGAAGCAGGTCTCCGTGTCTGTCCCTGCACCCATGCCCTGGGGTGCCCCATCAAGGCTGGGCTGCACTGCGTCTCAGAATACAAATCAGTGTTGGCCGGGGTCAGACACACATCCACATGGTGACCCACCTGGATCCACGTGATGACCCACGCGGCCCCACTGGAAGTGGCCATGAGCCCCAAGTAGAGCAAGCACGGTCCTTTTGTGCACACACAGTGTGCTCAGGCACCCAGTGGGAGGGGTTAACTAGGAGGGCAGTGAGGCACATATGTAGGTTTTGATTTTGGAGAAGAGATAATTGGCGCAGAAATTACTCCAAATGGAAAATGTGTGCACTGCTGACAGTTCTTCTGGGCAGATGGTTTTCCATCTCCCAGCAGTTTTGCCCAAGCCGCTTATTCTTCCCTCCCGCCAATGCCCCACTGGGTCAGGAGGCAGGTGAAGATCCCATATTCCTAGGGAAAGCACACTCTTCTGCTAACTTCTGGTGACAAATTCTGCTTCTCAGCTGATCTTGGAAATCCTAATCCTCTTTCCCAGATACTCATCTTCCCAGCCCTCCTTGCAGCAAGGGTTGGGCGTAAGATATCCCTGAGCCAGATAAGATGCGAGCCGAAGATTGCAGAGAGACTTCTGCAAAAGGTTTTTCCCTCCTAATACAAAGCACAGGAGCAAGAGCAGAGTTCCCCGGTGCTACTCTTCCCCTTTGTTTTGCTGTGGACTGGAGATGTCATTCCTGGACCAGCACGGTGTAGACGTGCGGGGGAGAGGCTTTCACAGCTGATCCCCAATGGCATCACTGAGCTGAAGCCACCCAACTTTGGAATTCTTGTCAGCACCATAATAAATAACCTGATGATTCAAATCATGTCATTGGATTTTTTGTTACTCGCAGGCACAGATACCCGAACTGATGGGTCATTTATAAAATAAATTTCTACACACCAAACACTACTTCCGGCACATGGAGGTAGCATCAGAAACTCCCATGCCCACCAGCATGAACAAGGAGCCCTCCCCTCTGGTGTCAACAAAGGCCAAGTAGGGAAACTGGACTTTGACCCCCACCTGGCAGCAATGAGGCATCTCCCTACTTCCCCTGCAAGAGACATGTCTCAGGAAGTCAGGTAAGACAGAAGATTTAATAGGATGCAACACTGCTTTAGCAGAATGCACAAAATGTTTGGATTTCAATCAAAAATCACTTGTCATGCCCAAACCCAGGAAAATCTCAAGCTCAATGAAAGAAAATCAAAATATGCTAACAATAAGAACACAGAATGTCAGAATTACCTGACGAAGATTTCAAAGCAGCCATCATGAACATATTTCCACAAACAATTATAAATATGCTTGAAATAAATTTTTAAAAATAGGCAGTTTTATCCAATAAAATAGAAAGTCCAGCAATGAAATACAAGATACAAAGAATAACCAAATGGAATTTCCAGAACTTTAAAATATAACAACCAAAATTTTACAAAAGTCAGTGGATGTGCCCAACAGAAAAAAATAGAGGAAACAAGAAAAATAATGAACTGGAAGACAGGATGACAGTAACTACCTAATCCGAACAACAGAGTAAAAATGGACTAAAAATATTAACAGGGCCCCAGGGACCTGTGAGACTATAGCAAAAGATCTACCATTGTGTCACCAGAATCCCAGAAAGAGGAGAAGATGATGGAACAAAAAAATACTTGAAGAAATAATGGCTGAAAATGTCCCGAATTTAACAAAAGATAGAAACCTACAGATTCAAGAGGCTGAACTAACCCCAAAGAGAATAAACCCAAAATAATCCACACAAGCACATCACAGTCAAACTCGTTAAAACTAAAGACAAGGAAACACTTTTGAAAGCTTCCAGACAGAAAGGAAGCAAGTCAAGTGTTAGTGAATTTATCATCAGAAACTATAGAGGCCAGAAAAAAACGTGGCAAAACATGTTTATGCACTGAAAGAAAGGAACCATCAACCCAGAGTCCTGTATTTGGTAAAAATAACCTTTAGGGAAATCTCAGACGATGAGAAAACAAGAGAATTTACGGCCAGCAGATGTGCCCTAAAAGAATGACTACAGAAAATTTTCTAAACAGAAATGAAAAGATAAAAGAAGAAAATTCGGGATATCAGGAATAATGAAAGAAGAGATAAGCACAAAAAGGGAGTGGTTAAATAAAACACACTTTCCTCTTCTTCTTGAGTTTTCTACATTATAATATGTTGGCAATTCAAGCAAAAATTACAATTCTCTGGTATGGTTCTAAATGCACACAGAGAGAATGTTTAAGACAACTATATTATAAATGGGGGAGGCTGAAGTGAGGTAATAAAAGGTGAGGTTTCTATATTTTACTTGCAATAATGACACCAGTAGACTGTAACAAGTTATGTATATGTAACACCTAAAGCAGCCTCTAAAAAGCTATAAAAATTATACACTCAGAAACACTATAGATAAATCAAAATGGAATGCTAAAAATGTTCAAGTCATCCACAGAAATACAAGAAAAAGAAAACAGAGAAACAAAAAACAGGCCAGAAGACAAAAATTACAATGAAACCATAGCCTTCACACACCAGTCATTTCATTACACGCACAAAGTCTCAATACGCCAATTAAAAGACAGCGATTGGAAGAGTGGATCAAAGCCAAGACCAACTATAAGCTGATTATAAAAATTCACTTTAATATAATGAGACAGAAATTTTGAAAGTAAAATATTAGACAATATGTGTCATCCAAACTTGAATCAAAGGTAAGCAGCAGTGACCACATAAACATTAGGTAACATGGACTTCGGAACAAAGAAACTTCCAGAGACAGGAGGGATGTTACATAATGATAAAAGGTTAATTCATTAAGAAAACAGCGATTGTAAATGTGTATGCACAAAAGCAAAACTGTAAAACACGTGAAACAAAAACTGACAGAAGTGAAGGAAGAAATAGGCAGCTCTCAAGTAGAGCTGGGACTTTAAAACCTCTCTCTCAACTGTGGTTAGAAAAACTAGACCAAAATTCAGTAAGAACACGGAAGAACTCACAACACCGTTAACCACCAAGACATAATTAATATTTACAGGACACTCCACTCAATCACAGCAGAATACATTCTTCTCAAGTGTCCATGGACCACATAGCAAGATGTATGACACCAGGAAACAAATCTCGCCAAATTTTCAAGAATCGGTCATGCAGAGCATGTTCTCTGACCACAATGAAATCAAACCCAAGATCAATAACGACAACAACAAAAACCAGGAAATTCTCCAAACAATTGTAAACTAAACAACACACTCCAAAATAATCCATGGGTCACAGAAGGAGTCTCAAGTAAAATTATTTTAAAATATGTTGAACCGAATGAAGCTGAAAATACAACATATCAAAACTTGTGTGACAGGCTAAAGCCATGCTGAGAGGCAAATGGATAGCACTAAATGCATGCACTGGAATTAATAATCCACCTCCTTTAAGAACCTAAAGAGAGAGAGAGAGAGCAAAATAAACCCAAACAAGAAGGAAGAAAATAATGAAGAGCTGCATTCAATAAAGTTAAAAACATAAAAATACAGAAAAATCAATAAATCAAAAAGATGTTTGTTTGGAAAGATAAAAAATAGGACAGACCTCTAGAAAGACTGACTGTGATGCACAGAGTAATACTGCCTGAAGATGCTCGTGTCCCGATTCTCAACCCCCAGGAATGTGCTGGTTTACATGGCGAAGGGGAATTAAGTTTGCAGATGGACCTAAGGTTGCCCACAGACGTCCTCAAAATAGGAGATTCTCCTGGACCACTCAGGTGAGCCCAGCGCAATCGCCAGAGCCCTTGCAACTGGAAGAGACAGCCCGTGAGAGCTGGATTGTGAGCAAGACTTAGCCTAAAGTCGCTGGTTCTGAAAACGCAGGAAGGGCACCATGAGCCAAGGGACACAGGCAACTTCTAGAATCTGGAGAAGTCAAGGAAACAGATTCTCCCTAGAACTTCCAAAAAGAAGTGCATCGTGTGGACACCTTGATCTCATCCCGGTGAGGTTCACGTTAGGTTTCCGATCTACATAACTGTAATGTAATACATTTGTTGGGTTTCTTAAAGTCACTAAGTTTGTGATCATTTGTTACAGCAGAAAACAGAAAATACTGTCAGCTGTTAATTGGAATCCACACAAAGCAATGAAGAGCACCAAAAATGGTGACTATTTGGGAAATTAAAAAAAAAATTCCTCTAAAAATTTTTTAAAAATATAATTGACAATTTAAAGCAAAAATAATAACAATATACTGTGGAGTTTATAAGATAAGTAGAAGCGAAATGAACAATGATAGCACAGAATAGGGAGATGGAAGTATATTTTATAAGGTTCTCACAGCATACGTAAAGCTGTGTAACAGTGTCTGATGGCAGACTGTGATAATTCAAATACAGATTTTATTTAAACCCTAAATCAACTACTAAAAAAATCAATTAATTCAAATGAAGGCAGAAAAGAGGGAAAAAGGAAAAAGACAAAAAAAAAAAATGGCAAGAAGGTAGATTGTAGACCAATCACGTTGATAATCACATTAAATGTACATGCTCTAAGCACTCTAATCAAAAAACAGATTATCAGATTGAATTTTAAAAATGCCCAAATATGTTCTGGTAAAAGTAGAAGGATAAGAAAGACATACCAAGTAAACAATATTTCAAAGGAAGCCGGATGACTACATTGCTATCACAGAAAGAAGATTTTTAGAGCACAGAAAATTATCATAGAAAAAGAGGACTATGTCATGACCGTAATCTCATAAAAGGATTAAACCATCAACAGGAGAGAAAAGTTGTAAATATGGATGTGACTAATAGAACTTCAGAATGCATAAAACAGGAATTGAGAACTGACGAAACTGAGGGAAAAACAGAAAAATGCACATTTTAGTCAGAGATTCCACACTTCCTTCCAATAATTAGTAAAAACAAGCACATAGAGATTCACTACGGATAAAAAAGACCTGAACCTATGTACGAGCAACGTTACCCATTTGACATTTGCCCGTCTGTCCAGAGCCTCCCATCTCTGACACCCACAGCTCGGCCACCCTTGGGACACCCCCTCGGGCTGGTGGTGTCGTGATGCTCCTCGTCACTCGGTCCTGGGGAGGCGGTGCCAGGCGGCGGCCATGCAGCCAGGGGACGCTAGGATGCCGACCGCCATGCGAGCTGGCACTGCTGACGGTTACTCTGAGCCTGTCTGTTACTGAGGTCCGGCAGGACTTGCAGGCCACGCGCTGCCAGAAATATGAAGCTGAGGCCACCGGCAAGAAGCCAGACAGATCCAACCTGTCCCTTGGGCATAGCAGAGATGCTTTCCCAAAAGGAACAGCAGGAGACGGTTCCCGACATCCAGAACGGCTCGTGCTGATGGCCGACACTGCGCAGAGATCCCGCCCGACGGGGCCCTTCGGAATCACGCAGCTGACACAGCAGTGGCCCTCAGGCCCCACTGGAGGAGGGAAGAGCAGCTCCAGGCAGCTCCACGAGAGGCTTTGGGAGAAAACCCCCTTCGGAGGCCTGGAGCCGCTTCCACGGGGGCTGCGAGAGAACGGGAGGGCAGCGAGCTCGCTCTGCCGCAGGGAGAACGTCGGAAACCTCGGAAGCGAGGGAGAGCCCCGAGTGGGCACCTGCGGAAGATGACCGCGTGGGGACCGCGTGGACCGGGCTGGGGGCTCAGGACTGGATGGAACAAGTTCATGGACACAGAGGCCACAGGAACGACGAATTGGAAGGGTTCCAAGACACAACTGCTGCGGCTGAGTTGAGTACCTATTTTCGAGCTTTCGAAGAAAGAATTAGTTGCAGAAGATGAAACCGAACCCCTGAAAGATCACACGAGACATCCCCGTGCTTCCCACTGCTTTGCCAAAACCAGAAAACCCCGGTCAGAAGGGCGGGCACAGCTCCCGGGAAACGGCACGTCCCCCCGACCTGCATCAAGGAAAAGAAAGTTCAGCCAATACCTGGTTTAGAGAGTTTTCCCTGCAAAGGTGGAGGAGAACCTGCCCAAAGCACATGACCAGGCTGGACGCCCATAAGACACATGACAAAGTTCTTCCAGAAACTCTGGAAAGAGCCCCTGGCTGTCCTGGAAGGCAGCTCGTTTTCCCTGCAAGAAAAGCTCGTGATAATGCGCTGGGGGCCCTTCTGCCTGAGAGACACCTGTGCAGCTCAGGGAAGGAGCACACACCGGGGACCAGTCACCGAGGGGGCAGGAGGGGCTTCCGGAGTGCCCCATGTACCTGCTGCTGCACGGGGGACATTTGGCAGAGGCCCTCCAGGGTGACTGGGCAGCAAAGGCACCAGGTCATGGCTGGTGGGGGTCCAGGGCCCAGGGGGACAGACGGCACTCCAGGATCAGGCCCAGGAGCGAGAGCCTCTGCCAGGTCCCCCAGTGGTTGTGCCAGAGTCTGAGCCAAGACCCCTGTGCTCCTGGCGCTGCCTGTGGCTCAGTCGCCTCCATCCAACCCTCCCCTGGGCATGGGGTACCCCCGGGGCCGCCTTGATCCAACACCCCCACGGGAATAGGGTGTCCGTGGCCCAGCTCCATCCTTTCCCTGTCCCCTTGTCAGACATCAGAGGGTCTCGAGGGTCCCTGGGGGCAGCTCCTGGGAAGGGGACTCTGTTCTTCCCCTGTTCCAGAAAGGGAGGAAGACACTGCCTGGGAGTCTTCCCCACCAAGGTGCCCTGGCCCAGAACCTCCTCCACTGAGGAGCAGAGAAATGTGTCTACACCCGGCGCTGTCCACACAGCCCGACAGCAGAAGTGAGTCACCTCCGAGTGACCCCACCTTCCAGTGAGCCCTTCTGAAGGTCCACAACCACAGCAAGGCACATTTTTCTCTTCCTGCCAAATAACTTTGATTTTTTTTCTCTTCAAGCTTTATTGTTAAGTGATTATTCAATGGCTCAAGTGGAAACTGCTTATAATTCTTAGATAATGTGCCATAACTGCAGAGTATTCAAGTAACTCATATGTTACATCCATCCTATTTATAAGTAGTGTAATTACAGTATCTTGGTTATTGCTAATAAGCTCACTAAAATAACGCAGAAACACACCAGAATGTTGTCTTCTAAAATAAATTTGATTTTTTTCTCTTTTGGCTTTATTGCTATTATGTAAGTGATTACACAATATCTCAAATGGAGACTCAATAAGATTATGGGTTTCAGGGTGGTGTTTTATAAATGTGTATTATATATAAATGTGCGAATCTTATTACCAAATTATCACATCTTCTATTTGATTTCCAGACAGTGCAAGGAGAATGTTTGTGTCATTGTGATTTAAAGAGTGTCTCTTATTGATCCAGAAACCCAATTTTTGTCTCTCTTATGAGCTCATATTGAATTTTCTCTCATTTGATTTCACTGCTGTAGTTAAGTGATTACACCATTGCTCGCATCGAAGCGGATGGAATTCTAGTCCTCAGGATGGTGGTTTATAAATGCAGCTCATCTGGAAGGAAACTTCTTGAGTGGGCCGGGCCCCGTCCTCGGGAGCTGGGCAGGACGGACAGGGACACACAGCAGGTGCCGTCTTGTGGGATCGTTTGGGCCCCAGAAGCAACTTCACCGGGAGTTTTACAAGCGCCGACTCACACCTAGAGACTCAGAAGCAGTTTTCCTCTGCGGTCCGGGAGGTGGGTTTGCTCCGGTTATGAGACGAACACGTTCAACTCACTGAATGTGGGCTGAGGAGAAACGTCTGGGAAACACTGTCACAACAGAGCCTCCTTCACTTCCACCCGACCACGTGTGTTGGCGTGTGCGTCTCTCTGCCCGTCTCCCTCGGCAACCTTGCAGCCACCAGCTTGAACTTTAAAAACCACACACGAGAGCATGCGACCCCACTGCTCAGCGCCCCGCCCCCCAGGTCATCCGAGACTCAGATCTGCGCTCCCGCCATGTCTGCCGGGCCGCGAGCGTCCTCCCGCGCCACCCACACGTCAGCCGCACTCACTCCCGTCTCGGGCGTGGCGGGGAGAGCGCAGGTGCAGTGCCAGCAGGTCGGGCGGCCGCCGCCTCCCACCGTGCACAGCAGCCTGGTGCTGCTCCAGCTGCAGTCCCTGCGTGCCTGGCCCTGCCCTGCCCCGTCCTGGCGTCACAGCACTCAACTCCAAGACCTCCTTACCTCCTGTCTGCTCCTGCGCTGTCCCTGGGCCTCTGCAACGCGAGGCCACAAGGCAGAGGGTTCTCTCCTCCCCACTGAGCCCCCTCTCGTCTGTCCCCTGGCAGCCGCTCATCAAGGATTCTGGGCCTTGGGGAATGAGCCAGAGAATCCAGGGGGGTCCCTGAGCCCTCAAACATACTCGACCTGAGAGCTTGGCCTGGGGGCCCCCCCGAGGCCCCTCACACCTGCGTGCCTCCACGGAGCCCACCTGGGACCCCGGACTGCCCTGGATCCATCCCTGGCAGCGAGTCCCGAGTCCCACGCGGACGGAGGTTTAGCGTGATGTGTGGCTGGGTTCTCTGCCTGGGGTCCCTCAAGGCCAGGATCCAGACGTGGCCACTGCCTTCCTTGTGGAGATTCCAGGGAAGAATCCTCCGTCTGGGTCATTCGGTCATCGGCCACTCATTTCCTTGCGTCGGTGTGACCCAGGCCCCATTTCTAGCTAGCTGTCACC
The DNA here is from genome assembly GCA_004363605.1 of Indri indri. Classification (NCBI taxonomy): domain Eukaryota; kingdom Metazoa; phylum Chordata; class Mammalia; order Primates; family Indriidae; genus Indri; species Indri indri. The sequence continues at coordinate 16,519 of RJWJ010026034.1, forward strand.
TGGGGCTGCTCCCAGCTTGTGGAGGTGCCTGCAGTTCCTTGTCACGTGGGCCTGGGACTCGAGGCCCCGCCCTGCTTCTGCGGTGGACGCGCTCTGTTCCTGTCTTCAGCAGTTATTTTGTGTTTTTAGTGCACACTGTCTAACGCAGTCTCTCATTGTCTTTCCCCTGAACCCAGTGGTATGAAACCCAAGTGGGGTGAGATTGTATCTCTGTTTTGGTAGATTGAACATTTTCTTTCCTTGTTCAACATTTTTCAGAGCACACAGAGCACACAGCGTGGCTTCCTCCAGGCCAGGAGGAGCACGAGTCTCTGACCGAGTCTTCATTCCCTCTGTCTCTGACCTCTCGAGTCGAATGTGAGGGCTCATGGGATTGAGATCAGGTGACCCAAATCCCTCCCTTTTGATTAACTCAGAGTGGACCGATCATATTTGATCAGCCTTAATCATCTTTGCAAAACTCCCTCTTGCCGGGTAATGAGCTCACAGGTCCCACCCAGGCTCCAGGGAGGAAATTTTTCAAGGCATGTACAGCACGGGGCAGAAATCCTTGGACAATTGTAGAATTCTGCCTACCAAAAATTGGTAAAAAGATTAAATTTTCTACAAGATAAAGGAAGGTCACCCGGAGCTGCCTCTTGTTCAGGAACCGAGAACTAAAGAAACTCAGCACAGGGAACAGCTGACCAGCGAAAAGCCCCTTCTTTAGTTCCGCGGCGACGTCCTTCCTTCCGCTTCAGCGGTGGCTGTGGGGGGCTGTGTGAGGCGGAGCCCCCTGGGATCCTCTGGGCTCGGCGGCTGTGGGGCCAGGCACCGGCTCTCCCCGCTGTGCCTCCCAGCACAGGCAGCGTCGCCGAGGAACAGCAGACTTTTCCGGGCCTAGCTCTGGACTCTCGAAACACAACTCCTGGTAACGCTGGCACCCCAGTGCCTCCTGCTGGGTCTCTGCCATCTCAGCGTTTGTCAAGAGAGCAACAGGTCCGCCCTGCACACTCTACAGGGGCAGTGTCCACCACACCAGCAAGGCCACGTCAGCATGTCCCCCTCCGGCACCCACCCAGAGCACACGCCAGCAGCCCCCAGGCGTCCATGGGGAGAGGGACCTCTAGGTCACATAACCCACCACCGAGGCCTGGAGAGGGACGGTGGCACGACACACCTCACTGTCCTCCCCTGCTGCTCACCGGTCACCCCCCAGCGCCCACCGCCATGGGGACTGGGCCCTGGAGCACAAGTTCCATGCTCCATCCTGTCCGCAATCCTGACTCTCTAGACCGATGGCTCCTGGAAGCTGAATTCATGATCAGTTATTAGTAACAGCAAAGTGCTTCCTCTGCGGCTTCCAGCGCATTCCTAAGGATGCCCGGCCCGAGACGAGTAAGAAGGGCCAACAGTGTGGGTCCCGGTGGCCCCTCGCCAACCAGACACAGCCCACCAGAAACGCCACTCGAAGGGGCAGTGGCCGCAGAGTCCTCCTAACTTACAGAGCCCGTTGGAGACCCTGAGAGCAGCCCTGATGCCACTCCGGGCCCCCGGCCCTCTTGTCTCCGGGCCACCCACCCAGTGACCCCGAGTCCTAGAGGGACCATCTCATTCCTCTTGGTTGGTCGAGGCCGGGCCTGTGCCCGGCACAGCAGGTCTCTGTGGGATGAACGGCAGGAGAATGGATGCGATCTCAGCGCTCAGGGATTACTGACATGGCAGGGGTCAGACGGAGAACCCGTCAGCACGAGGAACGCGGCGGGGGTGTGCTGGCTCCCCCTCACCCCTAGACCTGGGGCTCGAGGCCCCGCCCTGCTTCTGCGGTGGACGCACTCTGTTCCTGTCTTCAGCAGTTATTTTGTGTTTTTAGTGCACACTGTCTAACGCGGTCTCTCATTGTCTTTCCCCCGAACCCAGTGGTACGAAACCCAAGTGGGGTGAGATTGTATCTCTGTTTGTTTTGGTAGATTGAACATGTTCTTTCCTTGTTCAACATTTTTCAGATTCTGGGGATTGTTTTCCACCTCTTGATGTTATCTGAGCTCCGGCCAACAGAAACACACACGCTCCGCGTGGCTGCGGGCGGAGTGCGGAAGTGGGGGGCTCAGATTTTGTTAAATTTAGCTTCTCTTGGGCAGATTTATCTCCATTAATCATAACCAAGTGCAGTTGCTGGAGAATGACTTTCCCATCCAGCCCCCGCCTGAGTAACCGCTTCCAGCCCGGGGAGCATTTCCTGGAGCGACTGCCAACAGCCTCTCCCCAGACAGCCACGCCAGCCACGGCACACACGCAGGAGTGAGAGGTAAGCGGCAAGCTCGGCCCAGTTCTTCCAGAAGGTTCCAGACCATGGAGGTGGAAGAGCACTCAGGGGTCCCTGGGCAGGCGTCTGGGCTCCTGGGTCCCCTGAATGCAGGTCTGACTCCATTTTTTCTGACACTGCTAGATGGTGTGAGCCCGGCGACATTTGGGCGCAGTCAGATCATTCCATTCGATGCACACAGCACCCTTTCGGGTCAGACAGGTGCCTATGGAATAGACGGGGACACTGAGGCAGACAGTTCGGACAGACAGGGACTGGCTCACTTGGTGAGGACGCCCAGGGCTCTGAGGCTTCCCAGGGTCACAGCTGGGGGCGGAGCCGCTGGTCAGTGCTCAGGCCCCGTCACTGCTCAGGTCCATTTCTCTAGAAAACTCTAGAAAACCCAACTAGAAAAGAGCGCTTTGTACCTTAAAACTCCCTCCAGGAATGCGGCCATGTAACTGCAGGACGGCGGGCTCTTATCTCACGCCACACACGGAGCAAGGAGGCTCCTGCGTCATGCCTGGGTGGCCAGAAGCGCTCGGCCCCTCAGCCCAGCCAACCCCGTCAGCACGGACACAGCGATCCCGGTCACTGCCCTCCCTGGGCCCGCCGGTGTCCCAGGACCAGCAGCATGAGGCGCTTCTGGATGGGGGCTCTGCGGAAGGATGTTTCTCTAAGCCCGAGACGAGGCGTGAGTGTGCCCAACACACAGGGCTGGACGCTGCCCGGCTCAAGCAGGGAAAAGAGATGATCTGGGAACATTTCACAAGGAAAAGAACATAAATTACACCTATTATATGTATATTCAGAGTCTTTGCAGTTTGGAAAACGTCTTCCGGATTTGCCGTTTCTTCCATTTCCTGCAATTTCCTTCCCTATTGTCAAGATATTCTGAAAGCCGGTCTCCCTCCTCACAGATGCGTCCTTGTGAGCTGGCAGCTGCGGCTCCTCAGGCCCCGTGGAAGCAGAATCGCTGGGCCACGAAGGAGGCGGGGACAGCCCTGCAGCTCCCAGACTCAGGGGAGGACTCTGTCATCGAGGTACCATCGAAGCAGGATGGGGCCACCTGGCTGGCCGCAGAGATGTCCTAATGCTAAGGACACGACTCTCCTGTGAGTCTGAACCCAGGGCTGCAGCACAGGCATCCTCCAGGACGGGGCGTCTGCCCAGGCAGAGCCCCGCTGTCCAGAGCACCTGGGGTCACTCCAGGCTCCGGCAGAACTACAGAGCCCGGGTAGGGGCCTAACTCAGAGAAATTCGGGCTTTGGGGGAAACTGGCCACACCCCAGGGACGGCGAGAGCTGTCCCGGGCACCCCTGGGAATGCTGGCCTGCCCTGCAGCACCCCAAGGTGCCCCCTCCTCTCTCCTGGGTGAGAAGCCCCCTGGGGACCCTGCTCCTGCACAGTGTCCCCAGACCCGAGAGCCGGGGTCCCCGCCCCCGGCAGGCCCAGTAGTGCCCTGGGGCTGCTGCAACACATGACCACAACTGCGTGGCTCACAGCGGCAGGAAACTCTCAGTTCCGGAGGCTGGAAGCCTGGGTCGGGTGTCCACAGGGCCATGTCCTCACCGAGGCTTCTAGGGGGACCCTCCTGCCTCCTCCAGCGTCTGGAGCCTCCAGGCTTCCTTGGCATGTGGCCGAGTCACTCTGCTGTGTCTGTGTCTTCTGCTTCTAAGAAAGACGCTTGTCATTGGACTTGGGCTCACTCTGCTCCAAGATGGTGTCATCTCCAAACCTTCACCCGAACTGTAGCTGCAAAAGCCCTTTTTTCAAATAAGTTCCCACTCACAGTGCCCAGGGTTAGGATATCTTTTGGGAGCCGACATTCTACCCACTGTCCTGGGTATGAACTCACGGGCCCCTCCCAGCCCGGGGGTGCAACATGTGCCCCCAGACTGCCGCTGCCAAAGAGGAACCCCACGCAGATGCTCTCCTTAGGCCACGCCCCCGCCACGTAAGGTAAGTGGCGATGCAGCGCCCTGAGCCCTGGCGCAGGGAGGACCTCCCTCCCCTGTCTTTCGGGGCCGCTGCTGCGTTGGGCTCGAGGGCAACCTCAGCCCGTTTTGGGTCCGCATCCACTTGCCAAGCTGACCCATCCAGAACCAAGCTCCAGCTTTTCCTCCTCTGCCAGCTGCTGCAGGGCCGCCCTCCAGGGTGGGGCGAGGCGGCACTCAGCCTACGCCTGTCCCGTTCCCAACACTCCCGTCTCGCGCTGGACAGCTGCCGGCCACCCACCCTCAGGCCTTGAAGGGTCTCATGGACCCTGCTCATGGGCAGTCTGGGCTCGTGGTCGGAGCCGTGGCTAAGTGCTCCTGCCCTGCCAGGGCCCAGCACACACGCAGAGCACACAGCCAGGCCTCGCTGCACCCCCGAGCCCTCAGTGTGACTCTTCCGCTTGGCTGCGCCCGCTCCAGGAGGCCGCGTTCCCACTGCAGACACGCCAATACCATGGGGCCCTCGGGTCACACGGCCCAAGTGGTGGGGCCGTTTGCAACACAGCCCGGACCCGCCTCGGTCATTTTCCTGCATGCATGTTCAGGCTCACAGCTCGTGTGGGGCCTTCTGCCGTCTGCCACTGTGAGTCTACGGGTTGAGCCACAGACACTTGCTAACACTAGACCAGGTTCCATCTAGAAAAGCTGCAAAGTCCCGTGGGTCAACCTGATATGGCGTGGGACCCCACCCTCTCTGGCAGGTTGTGTGACCCGGGCATGGAAGTGAAGGCCAGCACATGTAAGCACGTGTGCAGACGCCAAGGACCTAGTCAGGAGGAGCAGGACCCGGGGCATCCCTCGGCTTGCAGGAGGGATGTGGCAGAGAGGGCCCCGCTCTTGGCATCCAAGCCTGTGGCCCCCCAGCTTCTGGCAAGACTCTGGCCAGCTGGTGCAGCAGCTCCCCTGGCCCGTGGGGTGGCAGGGTGGGCAGGGCGCCCGCACGGGAGAGGCACCCCCGTGCATTCCTTTAAGCTCAGCACAGAGGGCGTCTGTCTGCTCACTGACATCGACACTGTTCCCGAACTGGGGCGGACTGGACTCAACAGCACAGAGTATCGCAACACCCTGCACGTGGCAAGATCTGAGAAACTGTCACCCAGACTAACAGGAGAAACTGGGTTCACGTGGCAACACACAGAGACACACATACAGACACAAACACAGACACACACACACAGGGACACAAATACAGACACACAGGTACACGTATACAAACACACACACACAGACATACAGACACAAACACAGACACACACACACACACAGACACATGCACACACAGAAACACAAACACAAGCAGACACACACACACATGCACAACAGAGAAGCCGGGGCAGGAGCCAAATGCATGTCCAGTTTGCCGTCTGGCTGAGCCCAGTTCACTGACATCTCAAGACCCAGCAAAGACCACGTCGTGTCCATCTGTGCTGCTCTAACAACGGGTGTGGACTGCGCCATGTACGAGGAACAGGGATTCATTTCCTCCCAGCGCCGGAGGTGAGGAGCCCATGACCGAGGCGCCTGGCGAGGGCTGCTCTCTGCTTCCAGGATGGCGCCTCAATGCCGCATCCTCCAGAGGGGAGGACCCCGCGTGCTCACAGGACAGGAGGCTGTGCGAGCCTCTTCCACGAGGGCCTGACCCCAGCAGGAGGGATCAGCCCACGTGCCCACCGCCCGCGAAGGCCCAGCCGCTAACCCACCGTGTGGCCATCAGGCCTTAAGACCAGACTTTGCAGGGGACAATCCAGCCCAGGGCAGGCAGACATCAGCACACGCATGGGTGTCTCGTGGAGCCCAGAGGCAAGTAAGACGGAGTGTGAGAGTGACGCACAGGCAGTGGCCACCTTGGGGCCATGTGGCCACCTCAGGTCCCCTGCTGGGGTCCCGTTCTCGTTCCTGCTGCCCCCCAGCACCCATGCCTGGCAGGCCCGCCGTGCTCTGCAGAGCGTGTCATCATGGGCTGGCGGGGTGGGCTCACTGGGCTGCTGGTGCTTCCAGAAACCTGCGAGGCCTGGACTTTGTCACCTGGACAGGACCCCAGCCTCTCGTCGGTGCCCGGTTCTGTGCAGAGAAGGTGGAGAAACAGGCCTCCCCCAGGTAGAGAGCCCGGAAGAAATGGATCCGGCGGCTCAGGCCTGGTCCAGGGACCACACGTCAGTTCCTGCTGGGAGCGGGATGAGAAAACCACAGCTATGGAGAAAGCGAAATGCATCTGAAATGAGAGAGCTGGGGAAGGAAAACACGCTGTCACCAGCCCCCTGGACGTGTGCTGTGGGTGGGCATGTGCCATTAGTGGATGTGTGCCGTCGGTGGGCGTGTGCCATGAGTGGACTTGTGCTGTGGGTGGGCGTGTCCCGTGAGTGGGCGTGTCCTGTGAGTGGGCATGTGCCGTGAGTGGGCGTGTGCCATTAGTGGATGTGTGCTGTGGGTGGGCGTGTGCCATTAGTGGATGTGTGCTGTGGGTGGGCGTGTGCCATTAGTGGACGTGTCCCATGAATGGGCGTGTCCCGTGAGTGGGCATGTGCTGTGAGTGGGCG
>RJWJ010026035.1:0-23332 GCA_004363605.1 Indri indri
TTCTTCCCATTTTTTTTTCATTCTCTTTATGGGAATATTTCTTTTTTATTTTCTCACCCTGTTTCAAAGGTGCTAAATAGTGACAAGTTTAGAGTATCTTATTTAGCAGGAAAAGTTACATTCAGTTTTCTTCTGACTCTGCTTCCAGATTCATTAGGGCAGAAAAATAACGTTATCCTAACCACACCTAGGGCTCTGTAAATAAAAAAAAATATATATATATATATTTTTTACTTCTATTGCTTGTTGTGAGATTATTTTTCTATTATAATTTTAATACATGATTAAAATGGCCAATTATTTATTAAATCTCCCATCTTTGTCAACTTCCTTATTTCATTAATAATTATTTTCCAGTTCATTCTCATGAAATTTCCTGATAATTACATTATCTAAAAATAAGTATACATTTTCTCTTTTCTAATCTCCTCAAAGGGTAAGTGCACTTTAAATTCTGAAAGGTATCATGAAATTCTGAAAAGTATTCCATTATGCGGTAAAGCATGGAATAATTAAAAAAAGGGGGGGATCCATTCTTTCCATATGAAGTCATGTGATGCATAGCACCATCTGGGTCAACGACAAACTGCATATATAGATGGTGGTCCTAGGCCGGGCATAGTAGCCCACACCTGTAATCCTAGCACTTTGGGAGGCCAAGGTGGGAGGATCGCTTGAGGCCAGGAGTTCAAGACCAGCCTGAGCAATATAGCAAGACCTTGTCTCTACAAAAAAATAAAAATAAATTAGCAGGGCATGGTGGCACATGTCTTTAGTCCCAGCTACTCAGAAGGCTGAGGCAAGAGGATCGCTTGAGCCCAGGAGTTTGAGGTTGCTGTGAGCTATGATGACACCACTGTATTCTAGCCCAGGCAATAGAGCAAGACCCTGTCCCAACAAACAAACAACATAGCTTTTTCCTCTCCTCTAATTAATAAAGACAAAAAATGACAGAGGTCCCATAAGATTGATTCCTATCACCTAGTGATTTGTATCAGAATTGCCTACAGTATTCAGTACCGTAACATTCTGTACAGGTGTGTAGCCTAGGAGTAAGAGGTGCACCATAAGTTTGTGTACATACTGCATACTCCGTGATGTTCAATGCATTTCTCAGAACGTGTCCGGTCATTAAGCAACACATGACTATATTCTCAGTTCTATTAATATATATAATATGCATAAATTACATGTACAAGTAAAGAACTAAAGAAAAAGAGGAAATGGTGGTCACAACAGCAATCACAACTCAAATCTGTACCACCAGCTTTGTGGTTTTGTTCAGGTATGTAAATGACAACGCACTGCAAGGTTTTTGAAAACTTTTGTTCTCAAAATGAAGATCTCTGAATGGAGATAAAGTCTCTGAGTTCAAATGGTGTCTGGCAAAGTCTTCATTTCTTTGTCCCTCATTTGAAAAAAAAAAAAAAAGAGCTAAGATTAGGAGTACTTACTTGTCAATGCACACTTTGATTTTAAGTTGATAATTCAACTCGGGGAATTTGACCAATAACCTATTTTTTAAAGAAAGTCCAGTTAAAAAAAGTCAGTAGGCTCCCCCCATAACCTCTAGTTGAAGAAATGTAAAAATCATAATTCTTCATTTCTAAGAGGTGAATAAATGACAATCCCAAATTCCTCCTCCAGCCAATGTCATCATTGACATTAAGTTGAACATAACCCCTTCAGGCCAAAAGGCACTGAAAAAAAGCCTAAGAACTCGGACAAAGTTGTGAGAGATTCACAAAAGGATGATGAGAGCCATTTAATGAAAAACATTACAGGAACACATGCTCTGCACCTGATAGTTTTTCTGTTAAACCTGAAACCCCACACACCACACTAAGTTTCTGAGGGGGGAAATTTCACTGCAGAAGGGCAAAACCCCAGCATACCTGTTCTGATCTGAGTGTGAAAGTAACACTTCACCCTACAGTCCCACCACCCACCTGCTCTGGGGCCTCTTAGCTTCTACATCACTAAGCCTTACTCGTTCCCTTAAAATCCTTAGGGAAAAGTAGACTCAAAGAACAGAAAATAACAGGACACTATTTTGTCCCTGGGGCAGAAGGAAAAGCTACGGCCTAAGATTCCAGGCCTGGAATACCAGGAGTATGTCCAGGTAGCCTCAAAAAGATTACTGTTCTTTTGCTCACAATCAAAGAGCACGTCGATATTATGCCAACAAATTCCACGCCCACAACGATACTGCCTGTGACGCCTGGAAAGAATAACCCCAGCCACCAACTCTGCTCTTACCCTATCAGTGTCCCTCAATGACATAAATACCAAAGAGTAGAAGTGCCGTGGCCCACCTGACTTTAGTAGTAAATTGGACACCAGTCTTGATGACCAACGGCCGGTCGGGATGCATGGGCATGCAGGGCTGCCGCTCAACCACGAAGGCACTGACGGGAAAAGAACAGAGCTCACACGGACTGCAGTGAGCGGTCGTCCTCCCTCCTGTGAAGTCAGCCCACCTCTCACTTCAGAACGTGATTTTCTTTTTATGGGGGTGGGGGAGGAAAGGGACAAGGGTTCCAAGGGTTCTAACCTTTTCATCAAGTTTCTAAACAGTTCCACAATTCTCTCCTCCAGCATCGGTCTGTGCTGTACAATGGGGTCCCCTTTGTAGGAAACTTTCTGCTGCAACTCCTCCAGTTTCTTAATTTGTTGGCGGGTCTGAAGTTGAGATTCTGCTAATGAGGTTATCCTGCCAAGAAATGAAGAAAGTTACCAGCTACCTAAGAGACTGCACACAGGTAAGTGGAGGAAAGGAAATGGAATACCATAGACAGAAATATGACTAAGAAGACCCCTGGAATAAGAAAGGGGAATTTTTTTTTTATTGTAGTAAAATATACATAGCATAAAATTTACCATTTTAACCTTCTTGAGTGTGCATTACAGTTCAGTGGCATTAAGAAAAGGAAATTTATTTTGCCTTTTTTAAATAGTTCCTTCCTAAAATTTCAAGTTTTTAAGTGGGGGCTGGGCACAGAAGAATAAATATTACACTTTATACCACGAGGGGCGGCATTAATGGAGTGATCACTGGAAAGTGACAAGCATTACAGCTCAGATACGGAGAACATGAACCATGGAACTTGGCACTTCCCTGCCTCATTCCAACTTGTCCACGTGGACCAAAAATGTGCAGGCTGAGGAAAAAACAGGAGAGTAGACAGCCAAGGAGACTTGGGTTTGGGCCAGCTCCCCCACCCACTGTCTGCAAGCGTGGCAGGCCCCTTCATCACTGTGGAACTTAGCATCCCTCTGCACGAAGAGAAGGGATCGAACTGCCCGATCCCCAGTTAACATTGACATCAGTGGATGAAAGGACATGACATTACGTTTCAAAACATTATCACAGGCATATAGAAAAAGTGAACAGAGAGGGAGACAAAGCTGATTGTGTCTGTCTCCAAGAATAGAGAATACTAGTGTCTCTCTTTGATGGTCCACCGCTACTTTAATAAAGACTAAAAGACCTCGCAGAGAGAAAGTGGAAGGACGGGGAGGAGGAGGACAGCTGTAGGAAATTCTGAGCTCCCTGACTCCCTTCTGGCACCTCCATCCCCCCATTCCCAGAACTTAAGCTTCTTGGTTTCCTGATCAGGAAGCATTTAAAACTCCCTTCAGTAAATTAACAACACTCAGGGTTAGTGAGGACATGAACAGACAGGCGTTCTCATGTGGAGTTGTCCTAAATTTCCAGTGTCATGCTCCATGTATCTGGGCTCCCCCTCATGTCAAGTTTCTCTTAGTTTAAGCTGGTGTAACATGCTCACTGGTGGGCCTCGCGTGTGCGAGGTGTGCAATACAGATTTGCTGGATGGACCGGGTGCAGTGGCTCACACCTGGAATCCTAGCACTCTGGAAGGCTGAGGTGGGAGGATTGTTTGAGGCCAGTTCAAGACCAGCCTGCACAACATAGTGAGACCCCATCTCTACAAAAAATAGAAAAATTAGTCAATCATGGTGACATGCACCTATAGTCCCAGCTACTTGAGGAGCTGAGGCAGGAGGATCACTTGAGCCCAGGAGTCTGGGGTTGCAGTGAGCTATAATGATGCCACTGCACTCTATCCAGGGCGATAGAGCAAGACCCCGTCTCAAAAAAAAAAAAAAAGATTTGCTGGATGAAAGTAAAAAAAGCAGTTTACAGAAGAGCACATAAAGAACACTCCTGCTAATGTAAACTTTTTCTATCTTTATACATATTAATACATAAATATAATGACAGATGTCTAGAGTGATGGGTCACCAAAATTTTAACTACTGGTACCTCTGATGATTAGATTTCACAAGATTTTTCTTCTCTTCATTAATTTTCTGTATTCTAATTTTTTTCCCTTATAAAGAGCATATAGTTGTTTTAGATGACTAAAATACTTAAAATTAAAAATGTAGTCTATGTATTCAATACAGTTAAACCAAAAGCCTTAAGTCATTAAATAGAATATATTTCAAATATAGTAACATAAATACATTTTTATAAGAAAAATTCATCCAAATAAATTAAAAACTTTAACTCTTGGACTAAATTTGAATATGTAAAAGTCCCCTCAGAGATATAGTACTAGCTCTGTGGGCCTGCAGTTATGATCATAATTCAACACAGCTTTCTAGAAGGAAAGGAGAAGCTTCTCTTTCCTCCTTTACCAGTTTTCTAGACGGTCTAGGCAGATGTTGGGAGGGCCCCCGATGCAAGCAATCTGTTGCCGCCTCTTCCAGTCAGCCAGCTCTTCATCCGTGAGGGTTTTCTGCACATACTCCATCGCTGACAAAAGCCCTGCCAGCTCACTCACGATGCTCTGGTTGGAAATCAAAACAAAGTCAGAAAACATTTTCTCAGATCGTCTTTAACCACATTCTTTAGTCAATTCCAGAGAAGGAACTTCCTAGAAACCAAGCAAGTTCTGCCACAAAATGCTGAGATCCTGCAAGTGAGCAAGACACGGGGGAAGTGGCCCAACCCCCTCACCCTCCGCATCTGGTCCAGTGCCGTAAGCATCTGCTCGAGCTGCTGCATCTTCTGCCTGGTCACTGACTGGTTGTTTCCGTTGAGATCTTGCATGTCTGGGGAGGAAGAAGAAACTCCTTGACCTGTGGGAATACTCCTAACCTAATAACCAGGCTCCACTGGGCACCCGGAACTCCCTTGTACCCCGCCCACAACCATAAAGGCTACACACAGAGTCAAGACAAGCAAGTCCTTAAACTCAATAACACAAACTCACTTTCTACAGGAGATTTTAACGTCTCTAATATTCACTTGCCTCCTTGACTCTTGAGGGTTTTATAGTTGAAATCAAAGTCGTCCTGGAGATTCTCTACCACTTTCATTTTCTGTTCTAGATCCTGTTTAAAACAAACAAAAACAGAAGTAAAAAAAGATTTCCTTGGGGAGAGGGAAAAGAAAGTTTCTGAGGAGAATTAACATGAAGCCAAGACCTCAAAAGAGGTACACCCAAGACCCACATGCAATGTCCCCAAGACAAGGCTCCCTGCCCAAGACGTGTTTCACCTGCACTCTCTTCCGCACATCCTGGAGGTGCTGCTCCAGCATCTGCTGCTTCTCCGTCACCACGGCAGCTGTGGGGTGGTTGGCCTGGCCCCCTTGCTGCCAGAAAGGGGGTCAACACACAAGTGAACACATGAAATATGGGTAGAAAAATACCTCTGTCCAGTCTCTGTCCCGCCCTACCTACCCTTCCTGCTTGGCTTGAGATGCTGCTGCCACCACGAGAGGAAGGGAAAAAGAGGCCACAGTGCTGTCAGTGGGGGCCCAGGGAAGCCCTCATGTGGTTTTACCTGTGTCACTGACTTGTTTCCAACAGGTCATACTACAAATCCACTCTGTGTACTGTACTAGGAAGCCACATGTTACCCTAAGACATGGTCCCCACCTTCAAAAAGCTCATGGGGCCAGGCGTGGTACCTCATCACACCTGTAATCCCAGCACTTTGGGAGGCCAAGATGGGAGGATTGCTTGAGGCCAGGGGTTCAAGACCAGCCTGGGCAACATAATGAGAACCCGTCTCTACCAAAAAAAAATTAGCTGGGTGTCATGGTACACGCCTGCAGTCCTAGCTACTCAGGAGGCTGAGGTTGGAGGACCAGTTGAGCCCAAGAGTTCAAGGTTGCTGTGAGCTACGATTGCACCACTGCACTCCACCCTGGGTGACAGAATGAGACCCTGTCTCCAAAAAACAAACAAACAACAACAACAAAAACATCTACAGTGGTAAAGACAGTATGGTAGCAGCCCAAGGACAGAGACAGCAATCAATGGAGCAGAATTGAGAGTCAGGGAAAGGCAACATCCACCTAGTTTTCCAAGCTAGAAATCCTCCGGGCTCTTTGATTTCTTCCTCACTTTCACAGAGTCACCTCTCCTCCTGGCTCTATACTCTGTAATCTCTCAAATCCATCTCTCCCGCCAGTGGCTCAGTTCAGGTCCCAACTGTTGATCTCTTTGCCTCTAATCTCTCTCACATCCAGTCTGTTCTCTGCACTGCTTTAGATGTCTCCAAAAATAGATCTAAACACACCAGTTTTACAGGGAACCACTCTCTCCCTTTCCCGTGATCCCTATCCACGCCCACAGAATACAAATTTCTTACAAGTTTTAGGAAGGCAACTCCCAACCCTATTTAATCTCCCCGTAGTGGGAAGGACTCCTCTGATAGGAGAGATGGAAAGACAGACCCTGTGCACACACAGATCTCCGAAGAGCCCAACACTTAAGTTGGCAGCTCCCTCCTCTCACTCTTGCTTCCTGGGGCACACCTGAGGCAGGAGCGAGGGCCCGTTTCTAGAAGCAGTTCTAGAGGCCTGTCCCTCTGCATTCAATGGGTTTGAGTCTATGGTTGCTGAAGCTCCATCTGGATGACGGGGGAGGTGCTGCTCTGTGGACTCCATCTCTCCACCCCAAGGTCTAACTCAGGGACAGGCACTGGAAAGCCCCTCCGGTTACCAGCTCAAGCCACGCTTTCCAGCCTAGTCTTACCAACAATACAGCTGCTGCTTTGATCTACATTCCACTCCCGTGTCTATTTCTCAACTGCTACTGCACTTACAGGGGGAAAATAGATATTAATTATCACCCACGGAAACCCACCTCTTTGTAAAACCTTTATTGGCTCCCCACTGCTTCCAAGTATAAACAGCTCAGCCCCGAAACGAAAGACATTTCACAACCTGATAACAACTTAAACTTTCCCTCCCTGAGCCTCAGTCGCCCTGAACTACCCACTCTTCCCCACATACAGCCTGTTTCGACACATTCCCTCCCCGCATGCTGTCTACTCAGCCTGGCATGCACTCCTCCCTAAGCACACCTGAACTCATCCACCTTCAAATTCAGTGCAAATGTTCACTTTCCTGTGAAATCTTATTCAACTTCCTTAGACAAAATGATACACATCCTCCTCTGTGTTTTCTCACTCTGAGTGTTTGTGTACTTATAATCCCAACTAGCCTGAGAGCCCCTGGGTAGCAGAGATCACATCCATTCTTCTTTCTAGCTCCTAGAGCTTTTATCCATACTAGACACTTAAGAACATGCCAAGGCCAGGCAGAGTGGCTCACGCCTATAATCCCAGCACTTTGGGAGTCTGAGGCAGGAGGATCACTTGAGGCCAGGAGTTTGAGACCAGCTTGAGCAACACAGCGAGATCCCATCTCTGTAAAAAATTTTAAAAATTAGCTGGGCATGGTGGCGCACGCCTGTAGTCCAAGCTACTTGGGAGGCTGAGGCAGGAGGATCACTTGAGCCCGGGAGTTTGAGGTTGCGGTGAGCTATGCCACTGCACTCCAGCGTAGGCAACAAAGTGAGACCCTGTCTCCAAAAAAACCAAACAAACCAAAAAGAAAATAATTTCTAATGTCAAACCATCCTCGCATTCTTACAATATAAACCACAAGAATGCAAAAATTCTAACCATTGTCTTTACTTACACTGTGTTTTTTATATTTTAATGAGGATTATATCAGCCTCATAAAATATGCTGGAAACATCTCTTGTTTGTCTATACTTTGGAAGAGTTTGAATGATACTGTAACAACCTGTACCATGAAAGGTTGTCAGAATGAAACTTTTTTTTTTTTTGAGACAGAGTCTCACTCTGTTGCCTGGAGTAGAGTGCCATGGCGTCAGCCTAGCTCACAGCAACCTCAAACTCCTGGGCTCAAGCAATCCTCCTGCCTCAGCCTCCCGAGTAGCTGGGACTACAGACATGTACCACCGGCTAATTTTTTTCTATATAGATTTTTAGTTGTCCAAATAATTTCTTTCTATTTTTAGTAGAGATGGGGTCTCGCTCTTGCTTAGGCTGGTCTCGAACTCCTGACCTTGAGCAATCCACCCACCTCGGCCTCCCAGAGTGCTAGGATTACAGGCATGAGCCACAGCGCCCGGCCCAGAACAAAACTTTTAAACCATCAGGCCTGTTGGCTTTTCTTAGTGGGATAGAAGGTACAAATGTTTTTAAGTCTTTTTCAATGTATTTTTATGAGTATTAACTTGTTTTTTTCTTCTTTTTTAGTATATTTAATAATTCCTATTTTATTGCATTATGAAGTTGTTTGACTTTCTATTTGTCCCCGACCAGTGCTTTGTTTCTTCTCAGGTCTCACCTGGGCTGCAGTAGCTGCAGTCTGGAGGAGGCGGGACTCTTCCCACAGGCACCGGGCCACAATTCGGGCAATCTCCATTGGTTTCTCAAGATACCTGCTCTATAGGTAGGAGAGAAAGAGAATGAAAATTAGCAGCAGACTATGAAGATGTAGACTGAACTTTGCTAACTTAAAACTAATTTCCTCATCAACTGAGGAGAACATGACATTTATTACATGAAACAACAGAACAAAGGCCTTGGAGCCCGTGTGAAATCAGTGGAGAGTGAAGGGGAGAGGAGGAGAAAGGTGGTTAAGATGAGTGGTACTGTTGCTGTGAGAGAAGCACATGAGTCTGACTCTTTGCACGGTACATCATCCTGGTCTTACGGGGGGTGACTGACTTGGTCAAGGAGTATCCCATTACAGTCAAACTAACATTGAAAAGTGGGAGCCATCTTCCTATGAGGGGACCTAGTTACTATGATGTTATTAACATGCTAACATGACCAACGTAACAATCACTATTACTTCAACTGTGGCAAGAGAAGTGAATCTCAGGTAACAGTGCCCAAGGGTGCCCAGAGATTTGAGAAAGGGCTAATCACTTCTCCTTTGATTGAAAATACAAGCTAGGTTCTGATTATTGAGCCAAATGAGAAAAGAAATGCATCCAGGAAGGAAAGCTAACACCCTGCTCCACAGGCCCAGTTTCTCCTACGGAATGTTTCCTCACACCTGAAGGAACTGCTTGATTCTTCGCAGATTGTGCTGATAGAGAACATTTGACTCTTGCAGGAAGCGGCTATACTGCTGGTCAATCTCACCCAGGAGATTATGAAACACCAAGGTGGCATGTGATTCTTTGCTGGCCGCATATGCCCTAGGAAAAGGAAGAATGGTGAAGAATGATTTCTAAGCCTACATGCACACATATACACAGAGAAATCACTGTCAGGAAGGAGAAAACAATGTAAGACAAATCTGATGTTATACTCCATCATTTTAGATTCTCTTGCTCAGCAACAATAAATGCCATCAATTTAATAATTATTAACAATAATCTCAAATGATTAACCACTTCCATAGTCTATGTTTATAAAATATTTGAGTAAAGTGGACAGATAACGCTGTTTTGCTTTAAATTCTCAGTCAACTGGTTGGGTTATTAGTATAAATACGCAATCCCAGGCTAGGATGGTCTATCTCCAGCATCTCTGAATCACCTCCATGGCCCAATACCAAATCAGGGTATGTATTCTGGAAAAACCAGATCATATTGGCCTGAATTAACCGAAATTAGTAAGTGAACCTGAATACATTAAAGTGAAAGAGATTGTTGTTGGACTTCTGTGCCATGATCTCCTCTGTGAATGAAGTCTATTTCCCTTATGCTGTGTCTCTTTCCTTTAATTAAAGGAGAATCACAAGTATAGACCCAAACTTCTATCTGTAACAGAATTCTCACTTGGATAAAAAATATTTCTACATCACCAGAGTATCAGAATACACAGAGGATCTCCTCAAGTAAATGAGATCCAAATCAACATTCAAAACATCTACCACCAAGCAGGCTGTTTCAGTGCCGAAAGACAGCTGCCCGTATGTCCTTCTAATACAGAAACTGCTTTACAAGACCAAAGGATCTTCTCTTCATCTCTTGATCTTTTTCCTTATCACCTGTACCCGTAATTTTTTCAATGACATAGTTAGCGAAGCGTGAAGTTAGAACAGATCTCTTGATTCAAACCAAAACAAATGCTTGGTTGCAGCACGCAGTTTGGAGAATTTCTCAAGAAGGACTTACCAATCTTGACTCTCAATCCAAGGGGCCAGGAACTGCCGTAGCTCCATTGGGAAGCTGTCACTGTACAGCTGATGAAGCTGCTCCAGGTACCGTGTGTCAAGCTGCTGTAGCTGATTCCATTGGGCCATCCTGCTGGAATCAGGTGTCCCAACTGCAAATCAAAGTGTTCATATGGTCATCACATGCCCCAGTGGGGGTAAACAATCTAGAAATACCCCATCTACCAACACAGGTGTCAGGGCTGTGATTAGGGATAAAGATGTTCTGGGAAGGATCCTACATGTTTCTCCCAGTACAGGACATAACACACATAGTCACAATCTCTACCTCTGAAAGGAACATCACAGCTTCTTTTAAACTGAAATGACAAGTAGGTATGACGCCAAGTTCTAGAATCCGTGATCTACCAGAGATATGTGAAGTTGAAAAATTAACTTCCAGATTTCAATTTCCTCATCTATAAAATACAGATCATGATTCCCATCCCTCAGGGCTACTGAGAAATTTCTAAAGCACCCAGCTCAAGCCAGGTGTGGTGGCTTGCTCCTGTAACCCCAGCTACTCAGGAGCTGAGGCAAGAGGATCCCTTGAGCCTAGGAGATCAAGACCAGCCTGGGCAACATAGCAAGACCCTATCTCAAAAAAAACTGTATATAAGTATATAAAGTACCCAACTTAATGCATAGCACACAGCAGATGCTCAACAAATATCAGTTCTTTTCTTTCTACCCCACACCCCATCTAGGTGAACTGGGAAGTATACGTAGCAAGCCAGTGCTAAGATCAAAATGTGGACTGTGGATGTTCAGGGAGAACAGAAAGCTAATTCCAAGACTATGGGTTTAAAAGTATAAGGGAGGCTCTGCCTAGGATTCTCCTACTCAACAAAAAATAATTTTGTTTTTTTAATTTCTCAGTCTGGGATGAGACAGAAAGGAAGCCAGATACCAGGCGTACGAGTTGTCCCCAGGTTCATGAATACCCCAGTGAAATACTCAGGTATGAGAAGCCAACCCAGCTAATCACCTGTGATCCTCTTTCTGAATAGTTTGGGTCATGGAAATATCAATACAGACCAAGTAGTTTTGAGAATTTCTATAAATAACTATGAGCAAGAGCTAAAGACTAAGGTATTTACAGACCAAACTATAATGAGACGGTTCTCTGGGACAGTGAGAACATTTAATGAAAGACTGAATACACACAAACACACTTAACTAGAGTTCTTGACTTTTGTCTCAGACAAAGTACGAAGAAGCACCTAATTATGCATTGGCCCTTTCATAAAAATGAGTGAGCAAACTAGTGACAAAACCAGCAGGTCTTCTGTCCTCAAAGCAGCAACTTTAATGGTTAATAAGTGGTTCAGGGTAAGGTTTCCGACAGAACCTGAGAGGGCCGTGCTGCATTCTCCCTCCCTCGTGTGAGAGGACAGACACAGAATAACCCCCTTGCTACTGCAAAGATGGCATCAATTTGTCGAGCTCTCAAGCACATATCCAGGCAAGCATACGTATGACGGTATCTCTTGGCCGTCTTTACATTGACTAATTAACAATCCCAGGTAGCAGTGTCCAACAGAAATAGACTACAAGCCAAATGTCCAATTTTAAATCTTCTAGTAGCCATATTTTGTAAAAAGTAAAAAGAAACAGTTGAAATTAATTTTGATAATATATTTAACCTAATATATCTAAAATGTTATCATGTCAACATGTAATCATACAAAAATTATTAGAGATACTTTCTACTCTTTTTTTTGTACTAAGTTTTCTAAATCTGGTGTGTACTTCATACTTACAGCACAGATCTAAGGTATTTTGCCTCTCCTCAAATACCAAGGACTTAAATTCCACTGGTGAAAATGCTGAACAAAGCAAAAATATGAGAATGCCAGAATGACACTGGCCAATCAGGCCAACATGTTTCCATAAATTAACTAAACCTTCCAACAGCGTTAGAGAGGAATAAGTAAGTTTTCTCGGTACTTGGGACTTTTTTTTTAAAAAACAATGTCTTCTTTCCCCTTAGGCACCTCCCCAAGCATTGTTATCTACTGCTAGTTAGTGGTACGACTCACCATCGCCCACCCAAGACTCAACCGCCACACGACAGACACTGCCGGGGCAGTGGTCCACGTACGTTAAACACTATCTGGAATAAAACCAGTGGCCGACGCGAATGCTATGTGCTGAAGCATTATAAGCACGGTGCGTATTACCCTCGGTAAGAAATCAAAGGCTGTTAGATCTCTCTTACAATATTCACATTAGAGCCAAATGAAGATCTGCCTCACAGACTAAAATCATGATCTGCCTTATGTTTATCAGGACCTGATTGACATAGAAATCTATATAATATGCCCATTTGGGTAGATTCTACTGCATACAGATTTACTGAAACTCCAAACCTACGTGGTCCAGTGTGGTAGTCACTAGCCACATGTGGCTTCTAAGCACTCAAAATGTGGCCGCTTTAAACTGAGATATGCTGTGAGCATAAAATACACACTGGGGCCGGGAGCGGAGGCTCACGCCTGTAATCCTAGCACTCCAGGAGGCCAAGGCGGGAGGATCGTTTGAGCTCAAGAGTTCGAGACCAGCCTGAGCAAGAGCGAGACCCCTGTTTCTACTAAAAAAAAAATAGAAAGAAATTAGCTGGACAGCTAAAAATATATAGAGAAAAAAATCGGCCGAGCATGGTGGCGCATGCGTACAGTCCCGGCTACTCGGGAGGCTGAGGCAAGAGGATCGCTTGAGCCCAGGAGTTTGAGGTTGCTGTCAGCTAGGCTGACGCCACGGCACTCTAGCCCAGGCAACAGAGCGAGACTCTGTCTCAAAAAAAAAAATAATAATAATAATAATAATAATAAAATAAAATACACATTGGATTTTGAAGACTTAGTAAAAAAAAAAAAGAAGAATTTAAAATATCTCACTAATATTGAAATATTTTGATACATTGGGTTAAATAAAATATATTACTAAAATTAATCTCACCCATTTCTTTTTACTTCTTTTAATGTGGCTACTAGAAAATTTAACATTACATACGTGACTTGCATCCTATTTTTACGGGACACTGCTGCTCTACACAATGTAACCAAAAAGCTGTGGTTCTTTTAATAAAGGATTTAAAGAAATAGTCATCTGCTTTTCATAATAAGCTCCAGTGCTATAAATTTAAAACGGACTATTTAATTGCTTATCTTGAATACAAACGCAGACTATCACACTCTACACCCTCAAGTTCCAAGTTAAAACCATAGAAAAAAACCACAGCATCTCACTATACCTACTCGATTACAGATTAACGTTAGGGTAATGCAGGAATATTTGCATTTTCACAGTATTATACCATAAAAAATCATAAGTTGTTGAAAATTGTCAATAATATTATTCATTTCCAGTCCATAACTAAGTCCATAACGGCAGCCACAGGACAATCAGATCAAATGTTCTTCATAAGAACAGCATATCCTTAAGAGATGACTAGCCAAACTGTCTGAGGAAAATCACTGCCAAGCAGCTTCGCTGTAATTGTTTTACTGGAAAAAATTTAAAAGAACCCACTTTATTTCACAATTTTGATTCTGATTTTTCAAATTACAAGTTAATCTAAAGAATTCCACTAAGTTCTAACTAAATTATTTATCTACAGAATAATTCTAAGCCTGTGATTTAATAACCACTTCATTGACCCCCAAAACACACAAAATGATTTGGTAACAACAATATGAGTGCCAAATACCATTCTGGGTGCACAGGAGAAAAGTCAATTCATTCCATACAGTGGCTGCTTTAGGGCACGTAGTTACATAGGACTTACTTCAAAGCATTTACTAGGCTTAGGTTAGCAGATAGGAGATGCTAATTAATGTACAAAGGAAAGGTAAGTGTGATCCTGTTTACTATAACTGAAGGGAAAAGAAAAATAAAAATGAATCAGCAAGTCATTAAAGACTTTCTGGACTTGTCACAACAGGAATTTCTCAGCCCCTTGGGGATAACCTACCAACAACAAGTCATAAGACAAATAACTCTTGACTAATGGGGAACTTATTACCGTAAAGATCACTAAAAAAGCTTGTCCAAAGTCACGGTTCTTGTTTATATACTTCAATCTGAAGAAACCAAGAGAGATGTTGAGAAACACAGTCAGGACCACTTACGAAAGGGATTCATTACATTACTTCACGAAACTTCTCTTTAAATGGAGCCTGTATTTCACATCCACGTATCAGTAGATTTATGACAGGGCGAGGGAAGGTGAAAAGAGACAAAAATCACGTACATACAACAATCCAGAACAGAAAATGATCCTAAAGATAATTTCTGTTCCACCTTGCAATGTGTCACAAGATTGTTCTTTGCGTGTTATCCATACTTTATATCAGACACGCACCCATATTTTAAGTAGAGCATATCTTGTCTGTTGCCTACACTAAGCTCCTCTTTGCTATAAGGGCAAGCCCAGTGACCAAGGCAACCAATGTACAAGGTAACATAGAAAAATATTTGCACTTATTTCTATAGACACCAGTCCTTTTAAAACGATATTTTTAAAAATTATAAAATAATGTTCACTGTGGAAAATTTAGAAAAATGCAAAAAGAGAAAACAAAAGATAAAATCACCCGTATCCCACTGTCCAGAACTACAACTGACATGTTGATGTAATTCCTTTTACTCTATCTCAGAATGTGTGAACCTTTCAAATTGGGATCATAGTATTAAATAGCTTCATATTCTTTTCTCGCTTATTATAGACATTTTCTATAACAAGACTTTTTTTTTTTTTTTTTTTGAGACAGAGTCTCACTCTGTCGCCCTGGCTAGAGTGAGTGCCATGGCGTTAGCCTAGCTCACAGCAACCTCAAACTCCTGGGCTCAAGGGATCCTACTGCCTCAGCCTCCTGGGTAGATGGGACTACAGGCATGTGCCACCATGCCCGGCTAATTTTATATATATATTTCTAGTTGTCCAGATCATTTCTTTCTATTTTTAATAGAGACAGGGTCTCACTCTTGCTCAGGCTGGTCTTGAACTCCTGAGCTTGAGCGATCCTCCCGCCTTGGCCTCCCAGAGTGCTAGGATTACAGGCGTGAGCCACCATGCCTGGCCTCTATTAATGTTTTCAATACAACTCTTCTAATCCCATTGAGGGCCACAGAATTTATTTATATTTGCAAACTCCAGTTTATTTATTCTCACCATACCACATTCTAAAAATAATCTGAGGAAGATGCATGCTCCTTAAAGTAGATTAGGAAGGAAAAAAATGAGAATAGGCAAGAGAAGGCAATTAATGCTAGAGAAAAACATGCAACCTTTGTGAAATTTTCACTGTAGGATAAAGGGCATAATGAATGGCAGGAAGTCCACATTTAAATACTGTAGTTTTAACTATTATAGCCATTCATAATTAACCATTCACAATTACTCTAGACATTAAGACACGGGAATTTCAAATAAAAGATAATTCAAAATAAGTACACTTGTATAGTAAACATGTAATTTCATTGCTTGTAAGTCCAAATAGTACCTTTACAAGATTTAAGACTAGATATTTGCCTTTACAAGAAGTATATAAATCTAGTTTTGGCTTCCTAAAAAGATAAAATATTAACACTTGAGTGCACAATCTGAAACAAATTACTATAATTAGCATAATGTTCAATTACAAACAATAGGATTTGCTTTAAAGTTAGAAATCAGGCCAGGAATGGAGGCTCATGCCTGTAATCCTAGCACTCTGGGAGGCGGAGGTAGGAGATCGGTTGGGCTCAGGAGTTCAAGACCATCCTGAGCAACAGTGAGACCCCATCTCTACTAAAGATAGAAAAATTAGTGGGGCGTGGTGGCGCATGCCAGTAGTCCCAGCTACTCCGGAGGCTAAGGCAAGGAGGATCACTTGATCCCAAGAGTTTGAGGATGCTGTGAGCTAGGCTGACACCACGGCACTCTAGCCTGGGCAACAGAGCAAGACTCTTTCTCAACAACAAAAAAAAAAGAAATCAACTCTTCTTGTGAAAATGACTACTGAGATATAAGAGAACTTGAATTGTAGTTCCCTAACAATATGACACAATTTGAATATATGAAAGATGCAGGCTAGGCACAGTGGCTCATGCATGTAATCCTAGGACTCTGGGAGGCCAAGGCCGGAGGATCGCTTGAGCTCAGGAGTTTGAGACCAGCCTGAGCAAGAATGAGACCCCATCTCTACAAAACATTTAAAACTTAGCCGAGTGTGGTGGCATGTACCTGTAGTCCCAGCTACCCAGGAGGCTGAAGCAGGAGGATCACTTGAGCCCAGGAATTGGAGATTGCTGTGAGCTATGATGATACCACTGCACTCTAACCAGGGTGACAGAGCGAGACTCTGTCTCAAAACAAAAAAACCATCCTAAATTATCGGGGAGCAGAGCTCAGAGAAGTGAGGGAAAGAACAGTTTTTAATGACACTCTGGAGCACTCCCAACCCAAAGAAGTCTACTATCCTACTTTCCCCCAGAAGGGTTAAAGACTCCTGTGCCAGGCACATTATTTTTTCCAAGCTTGTAAGATCTTATCACTATCACTACCTTTGTATAGTTATCTGGTTTATATCCAGAACTTTAGAGAATGAAGTGTATCAGATTTACAGTTAACTTTAAGACACAGAGTACACCAAGAATGTGAATAATAAAAAAAGAAAGAAAATCCAGCGTTCAGTTCCACAAAGAACATTCAGGATTTAAAAAACAAAACCAAAGAACTGCCCCAACCTAGTGCCTCGCTCAGTTACTTTTGAGAGAAAGATTCTAAGGCCTCTTATTATTAATATTTCAAATCTAAGATTGTGTTAAGGAATTTTTTAAAAACACACCAAGAACTGACATATTCTTCATACTTGATTTGGAGGCACCACATTTGATCACCAACATTTCAGATTAAAGCAGCAACAGCATAACAAACCTAATTCCCTCTAAATTGAGAGTAACACAACTAAACATGCTTTGTCAATTACTGAGTGCACCGTTTATGGTTAAAGCTGCCTAAGGACAGGTCTGAGCTCCAGGAAAAAAAACACAAAACAGACTGAGGCACAGATTTTTAAGTGATTTATCCAAGGTCACAACACAGATAGTGAAGGCATGGAGCTGGAATCCTAACCCAAGGAGTCTGTTTTCAGAATTCCTGCTCTTAACCACTTTTAGTGTTTAGAAAGTGGGAGTTTTAGTTGATTTTTAAGTAACCCAGGAGTCAACCATGATCCCAAGCCAATGTGACCTTGTGGTATTTTAACACACATAACAGTGCTCAGATTAAAGGATCTATTAGTTCTGCATCTGGAATGCTATTCTAATTGTGTGTATCACAATTTAAATGGAGTCCCAAGAAAACAAACATATTCAAGGAGAGGCAATCAGGGTGTGAGGAGTCTAAGACCTTGAACTTTTACCCACAAGGAGAAGTAGACAGCAGGAAGTGGGGTTAGGAGAGAAAAGATAAATTACAAAAGAATGCCTCCTCGAATACTCGGAGATCTGTACATGAAAGCGTAAATCATTCCAGGACCAGAATCTTGTTTCCTATAACATCTACTCCTGAATTCTGCCCTCTGGAATAATTCCTTCTGTGAAAAGAGGTTGCACCTGGCTGATACATGTATTTTTTTTTAAAAGAGAGAGAGATGCTTGGGAACCAAACCAGATGCCAAATTGGAATCTCTGAGGGTGGGAACCATGTTTCAAAATTCAAAAGCTCCTCAGATGATGTTAAAGTGCAGCCAGAATGAGAACCCTGGAATTAGAGCAGAGATCGGGGCTCCACTCTGGATGCATCAGGTTCACCTGAGGAGCTCTGCAAAGCCAGATGCTGGTCCTCAGCCCGGACCTACTGAATAACCACCTCCAGGGGTGGGGTCCAGGCAGTTGTAATGAAGCAGAACACTGGAGACAGTATAAGGAGATGAGGTAAGAGAAGGCTCTCCTATAAGCCACACCAAGAAATCCGAACTTTCTTCCAGGGGCAATGGGGGAAGTCTTTGAATGAAAAATTTTAAGCAGACAAATGACAATTTGATTTACATTTCAGAAAGATCCCTCAGGCTGCAATAATCCAGGTGTGAGACGGTTGTGCTGAACTTGAGTAGCAGCATCGGAAGTGTTTAGAGGTGGACATCTTCCAGAGACATTAGAGAACTAGACGTAACGTGGTGACTGACTGAAGGGCGAAGGTGACTCAGAGAAAAGGAAGAGTAAAGGACAACCTCCCAGGTTCCAGATGCATTTGGTTTTCAAATGGAGGTCAAGGCCAGGCGTGGTGGCTCACACCTGTAATCCTAGTACTCTGGGAGGCCGAGGCGGAAGGATCGCTCGAGGTCAGGAGTTGGAGACCAGCCTGAGCAAGAGCAAGACCCCGTCTCTACTAAAAAAAAAAAAAAAAAAAGAAAGAAAGAAATTAGCTGGACAACTAAAAAATACATATATATATAAAAAATTAGCCGGGCATAGTGGCGCATGCCTGTAGTCCCAGCTGCTCAGGAGGCTGAGGCAGGAAGATCACTTGAGCCCAGGAGTTTGAGGTTGCTGTGAGCTAGACTGACGCCACGGCACTCTAGTCCAGGCAATAGAGTGAGACTCTGTCTCAAAAAAACAAACAAAAAAAAACAAATGGAGGTCAAAAGCTCACCCTGAAAAATGTCACAGCAGCAATGCTGACACTGGGAGGGCAACTGGGCTCCACAGCCTCTAAAGACCACTGGGTCTATAAATTACCCTCAGGCTCGATTCCCTCAAGACATTGTGGCTTCAGCAACACAAGAGTAAATGCTACAGGAAGGGGTTCAAGACCAGGCTGGGTAACATAGCAAGACCCCCGTCTCTACAAAAAATTTAAAAATTAGCCAGGCATGGTGGAGCACACCTGTAGTCTCAGCTACACGGGAAGCTGAGAAGGAAAAATCACTTGAGCGCAGGAAGTTCAAGGCTGCAGTGCGCTATGCTCGTGCCATTGCGCTCCAGCCTGGGTGACAGAAGGAGACCTCATCTCTAAAAACAAATTTAAATAAAAATAAAAAATAAATTTTTGAAAAGAAAGTAAGTTAATATTAACCAAAAAGGGGCCAGGGTCTGTACTCCAGCTGACTGATAAACCCTGCCACTTCCCCCAGAAAGGAGGCAAAGGCCAAAGAAAATCAGCCAGAAACCTCGGAGCCAAAGCACACCTGGGCCAGGGCGAGCCTGTGAACTGTCCATGCATTGGCTCGCTCACCTCCAGGCCACTTTCCACACTGTGGGTAGAGAGACCTTTTCAAGACACAAACTTGATCTTGCCACTCCCTTACTTAAAACCACACTGATGACTCTATCCCATTCCTAGGCTGAAAAACAAAATTTGTAGTTTAAACTAAGGCAGAATAGTGTTGTCCTTAAAGCATGGATCCTGGAGCCACACTGACTGGATCTGAATCGTGGCTCCACCGCTTAGGTCATTTAATTTGCAGCTAGTGCCAGTTATTTACCCTCTTTGTGCCTCCTCTGGAACAAGGAGGAAACAGTACTTAACTCACAGGGTCACGGTACAAATTGATTTAATGTACACACAGCACTTAGGACCGGCTGGCCCACAGCACGCAAGTGTGGGCATTACTATTGTGACCCACAGCCTGGTTGGCCCTGGCCCTCTCGCTCAGCTGGCACCAGCTGCTGGCTGAGCTCCTGGCACTCTGCTCTTCCTTCAGGTCGGCAAAAACACCAAACTCCTGCCTGCCACAAGCCCTCACAACATGCCTTCCTCCTACCGCCATTACTCTGCTTGCACCCGAGCAATGTGACTCCGTAACTCAGACTCATAACCACTATGCTCAACTGCAAGCCCCATGAGGACAAAAAGAGCCTTGGCTTTTGCTCACTAGTGTGTCCTGCCTCCTACCCTAGCATCCAGTATAGTGCCCAGCCCATAATAGGTGCTCAGAAAAATAGATATTAAGGCCAGGGGAGGATCTCTTGAAGTCAGGAGTTTGAGACCAGCCTGGGCAACATAGTGAGACCCTGTCTGTATTAAAAAAAATTAGCCAGGCGTGGTGGCACACGCCTGTAGCCCCAGCTTCTTGGGAGGCTAAGGCAGAAGGATTCCTTGAAGCCCGAGAGTTCAAGGCTACAGTGAGCTATGACTGCACCACTGCACTCTAGCAGCCTGGGTATCAGAGCAAGACCCTGTCTCCTAAAAAAAAAAAAAAAAAAAGGTATTGAATGAATTAACCACTAGAGTGAATTATAACTAAACTGAGGAAGCCAGATTCTTCTAGGTGGGGATACTGCACCCAGTTAGAAAATATTCTGATGAGTAGAGCAACTCTCAGTTTTGCTGTTTGAAAAATTCAAGAATGATCAAGAATCATTGACTCAAGAACTCAAGAAAGATCCTTCTGTGACCTTTCAATAAGAGTAAAATCACAGCGCTCCCCAAGCTCAAAAACATACACTAACTTCTCATTGCCAGTCTAACATTTTTACCCTTGTCTGAGGCTCCCTAACTATTCAGCCAACTTTAGCCCCCTCCAGCTCCTCTCTCCAGCCTCAAGATGACTTTCATAAATGCTGTCTTCCTTCAAGTCAACTTATCTCCCTCTTTCCCCCACCCGCAGACTTTGTTCCTTTCTCACAGATGTTCCTGCCTAAAATGCTTTTTCCCTGGGTGGCATTATCTGCCCCTTTCCTGTCTCGGTTTAACTCTGAATGCCCACAGGACTTATGTATTCACCTAAAGCTTTTTCCTATTGGTTTTGAGTCCATCTCCTCCATCTAAGGAGTAGCTTTCTGGGGGCAACCCTCCATTTACCATTCTGATTTACAGCTTCCACCCGGATATGCAACTTAAGATGCCAAATGAACATTTCCTTCACTCACTCTTGCACGCACATAATTACCACCTCCCCATTGCAGAAGTCTCTACTGAACAGACTGATGGCCACAGTACTGAAAAGCACCGCACCAACATGGCAACTGTATCTAGAAAAATAAGATCAGCTCTGCCCTGTATGATTAGTTATCTAGAATTTGGAAGTCTGTCTGGAAAGAAGCAAAGCATTCTTCTAATACACTGTGAATGCTGAGGTAGTCACCCTCACAGAAGGCAGAAGCAGGCTGCCAAAGTTTCCAAAAGAGAAACAACTGTAGGTTGAGCAAGCAAAGCGTCGTGTCAAACTTTCCAAGCTTGAGGGCAACTAAAGGGAGACGGGCAAGTTGCTGGAAAAAACTTGTGGGTACTGTTATCTTTGACCAAAGCCCAAACAAAAGGGTCACAAAAACATCCACTGATCTAAAATGCTATGTAAGTTATTAATATTCATCCAAGACAGGCAACTGAAATAAAGCAGATAAAGGGAACTTAAATTTCTGAATCTCAAAAAACAAACCTATACTATAGCTCGACACTTATTGGGGAGAAGGAAAAACTTTTTCTCAAATTTATTCAGATCGTTTTCCCCGTAAGAGAGATTAAGGTATTCTAGGTCACTTAGCATGGAACAATGCATGTCTGGGGCTGAGAATGCACACCCAGGGATCCTGTGTGAGGACTCCGTCAGTCAAAGTAACTATGGGGTTGGGGCAGAACCTCAAATTCAAAAGGCTTTTGTGGTGGTTGGACAGCATGGCCCCAAACTCTTTGATACTATGTTCCTCCCACTGAGGCACTGGGAGGGCGAGGGCCGGTCTTTGTCCCCTTCCCTTGAATCTGGCTAAGTCATAAGTGTACCAACCAATAGAGTACGGTGAAAGTGTTAGGTTGTTCCCGCCTGATTCTCTTGGGAAGGCTCATTCTCCAGAACCCAGCTGCCATTCTGTGAGGAACCCAAGGCAGAGGGAGAAGCTACATGAAGGCACTTGGTCTATAGTCTCAGCTGAAATCAGCCTTAGAATCGTCATAGCTCAGGCATCAAATATGTGGGCAAAAAAAATTCCAGATGATTACTGTCCCCAGATGTTCACGTCTTCCCAGCTGATGCCCCAGACGTCACAGAGCAAAGACAAGCCATCCCTGCTGTGCCTATCTAAATTCCTGCCCACGGAACCAGCGAACATAATAAAATCGTTGCTACTTTATGCCACTAAGTTTAATGTAGTTTATTGCATTTGGTGACTAGATCAGCATTTTTACTAGTGGTGATCCAATGCAGTCTTTATAGAGCTCCAACTTCCATGAGAAAAGAACTCAGTTTTAAAGGAAAAGTCCTTGCTGTTAAAACTATTTTAATAATAAACCTCTTCGTTGTGCACTTGCTTTCTAGATGATCTATCCAGTCCCACCCACTCCTTCAAAATGTCTGTATGCTGACAATCCCCAAATTTACATTTCTAGCCCCATCCTCTCTCATGAACCCCAGACTTCTTATCCAACTGTCTCACTATCTCCACTTGGATGTCTGAAAAGCATGCCGAATTTACTGTATCCAAAACGACCCCTTCATTAAAAACCTCTCCCAGCTGGTTTCTCCTCCAGTCTTACCCATTTCAGCGAGCAACAACTCCATTCCTGCACGTGCTCAGGCTAAGAACCTTGAACTGCCTCCTCCTCTCCCCTACATCCAATCCATTAGTAAACCCTGTTGGATCTACCTTCAAAACATATCTAGAAGGTGAGCACTTCTCACACCTCCACTGCTGCAACCTTAATCCAAGCCACCGCATCTCTTACCAAGATGGCTGGACTAAACTTCTAACCGGCATTAACGTTTTTGCCCTTATCCCTCTACAGTCTATTCTCCATATTACAGATCCTTTCAAAATATAAGTCAGATCATTTCATTCCTCTGCTCAAAACCTACTCAGGAAAAAATCCAAACTCCTACTATGGCTGACCAGGTAATATATTTTGCCCCATGCCTCTCTGCCTCCTCCCCTGCAGCTCTC
>RJWJ010026036.1:0-23330 GCA_004363605.1 Indri indri
GACAATTTATGACATCACTATCTTATCAGGTCTAGTCTATTTCAGGTAATGGCTCAGTCTTTTTGATTTCTCACTCTAACTTCCACCATCCATTTCCAAAGTGGTATCTTGATATCTAGGGAACAAGTTTTATGTGACTTGTGGTGGTGGAGGAGAGATCCAAAGATCACATGGTGCCGGTGTGGTCATTCTGGCACCACTCACAGGAGACTGTGGACCTGAGCATACACCATGTCTTCTCTTTCACTGCAAATCTTGGTGCCCCTCAACATGGCACATGGAAACGTCTACTTGCAGTGCATGGTCTGCATAGGTCATGGGAAACTGGGAGTGCTGCCTCAGGTGCAGCTATCTAGCCTCCGCCAATGCCATGCTGTGGCTCCTTCTCCATGCTGACATGCCTGCATCGCTGACATCCCAATCAATGTGATACATCCTATCGACAGAACAAAGGACAAAAATCATATGATCATTTCAACTGATGCTGAAAAAGCATTTAGACAAAAACACCCATATAGACATTTTTGCCATCAGAGTGATAGCTTATAAGTCTGAACCTCGTGCCTAATCTCTCTTTCTTCTTCCCATTATTCACCAAGACCAGATGGGCAAGTGTTCCACTTTCTCTTCCTGTCTAATGGACCCTTTGCTTACAGCATACACTGTGCCCTTCTGAAGTGACATTCACTCTCTCTTTTTGGACTACAATGGCAGAATAGCTGTTGGAGAACATGACATTTGGAAAGGGGAAATGAAAAGCCTTTAGATGTTAAAGCTTCAAAACATTATCACTATTATGCAAGGTATTGGAAGTCTTGAAAGTATAAATCATCACAGAGAGCCAGAGCCAGCAGAAGAGAGAAATGGTAGAAACCAGAAAATAGTGGAGAAGGCTGCTTAAACAAGGACAGCTAAGACAAATCCCTTGTCAGTTTGAATAATGTGATATCTTTATGATTACATATCTCTTGCATAAAAAGCAATCATTTAGAACCACCATCTAAAAAGTTTATTACCTTTTTTTTAGGATTTCACATTTCTAAAAACCCACATTGGCCCCTAGGGGTAAACTGCATTTTAAAAAATTTTAATCACATGCTCAGTAGTAAGTTTTGGAAATTTGTCAAAAATAAACATTAGCTCACTATTTTGTAAAACTCGATTTCCAGCTTCTCCTCATTAAAAAAATAAAGGGACATTTTACTATTTTAGTCTTCCTCAACTTTTCCTATTGCCCTCTAATACCAGAAAATGAAAGGGAGTGATTCTGATATTATATGGACTCTCAAAAGCCAAATAAATATTTCAAATCATATGAATTTCCATAAAGTTCAGATTCTCACAGTTCTGGAGGCTGGGAAGTCCAAGATCAAGATGCCAGATAATTGTTGTTTAAGCCACCCAGCCTATGGTATTCTGTTGTAGCATTCCTAACTGTCTAAGACAGCTGGGCCCTCAGCAATTTCTCATGAGACTGGCACCCACAGTGGTCAGATGCTCCTCCTCAGACAAGTTCATGTCGAATCCACAGAGGGTATAGACATGAACAGGCGAAGTAAACCCTGCATCTGAACACGTGCTACCGACTGTTAGGACCCATACCATATCAGGTGTATGGACTGTGTGACTCCTGGTCATAGTTCAAAACATGAGTACTTTGGGGTGACAGTCAACCCAGAAAAAGGTGAACACAATGACAACTCTGTTATGCCCTGATTTGCATATGAGGAGCATGAACTCCAATTTGAAAAGGGATTAAAAGTATTACCTTGACAATTTTTTCTATTGTGATTGGGAGCCTTGTGGCCTAGTAGATGGTAGGTCAGTTCATTATAGTGCCAGCTAGCATTTAGTGTGTGTTTCCCATGTGCCAGGGCCTTTACATACATCAGGCCATTTTATCTTCCTAACAACCCTCTGGCAGAAGTACTGTTAAAATCTTTCTTATAGATGAGACCCTTGAAGTACAATTACATTTACTTGTCCAAGGTCTAGCACTAGGGGTAGTGCCGACATTAGAACCTGTTAACAATTTGTGCTCGTAATCACTGTTCCAAGTCCCTTCATTAAGTGAAGCCCACTCATACGATGCTCACTCTAGTGCTACGCTAGAGGTACTATCACGGCCCCATTTCACATACCAGGAAATGTGGGTAAAGTGAAGGACTGTAACAAGCCTCTCTGTGGGGTGGGGCTATTGCAGAGCCCATGTTTGAACACAGGTATGCCAGTCTCCAGAACCTGCTTCCTTCTCAGCACAAGGCAGTACTTCTGCCCCTCATTCTGAGAAGTCCTTCAGGAACTTGGAGATGTCGGCCATCCTGATCACAAACCTACTTCCTTCCTCCTCTCTGCTTAGGAAACTGATAATGTGTTTGGGATCATCTGCTCTCCTTTGCCACTCCCTCCTGCCCTGGCTTTCTATACACAACCCTGAACTTTCTTATTCCTGTCTCTCCATCCTTCCACTTAGCTCTTGGCTTAGTAAGTCTCATGTTCCAGGCACCTAGCAGGGCACGGCACAGAGCATGCACTGAGTATATGATTGGCAACCTCAGAAGAAGTGACAATGGATTATGTGCTGCTCTCCCAGATGGCTTTGAATCAACAGTGGTTTGAATGAAATAAACTAGAGGAGAGACTAAGGTGAGACTTCTAGGCAAAGCTGTAGCAGCTGGGGCATCTACAATCCTCCCCTACCTCAGAGAACAGCTCTCACCATGGGACCTAGTGCTGGTATACCTGTGCAAACACAAGGGCTCTAATAGGTGCTTGAGGTCCCTAGGGTGACTCTACTGAAGCAGCTCACCAGGCAGACCTGTTGGCTGCATTCTCCTGCCCTCTCTTTCCCCCACCACACTCCAGTCCTACTTCTTTTGAAGAAAAAGCATAGGATTAGAGCCTACCCTATTCACCACTTATTAGCTGTGTGGTTTTAAAAGTCACTTTGTCTCCCTAAGCATTCATTTTGTCACTTGTAAAATAGGAATTATAATAATATATGACCTAACTACCTCATAGAGTTTTGTAGATCAAAAAAGATTGTAAAAATGAAAGTCCTTTGTGAACCAAAGCACTCTGCTTGTCTAAAGTATTATCTTCATCTGCACACTAGGTCTTCCTGGGGTGATTTATGTTTACAGAACCCTTTGATATGTATCAGGAAATTCCTGGCAGTCCTGACACTGAGGTGTAGCTTACTTGTTTCTGGGTTTTAAGACATGCTGGGAGATTCTCCTTATAAAATGTTCTCTCTCTGGGGCTTCCATTTCTTCAGCATCTTTAAAATGAATGTACAATGTGCCTTACAGCCAGTAAGTGAAAACCACATCCCTTTATCTTTGTTCTGAGAAGGAGATCAAATTACAGGCGCTGTGAGAAAGGAACATCTTAGTTCCTTTTCTTGCTGAGGCAAAGTCTTAGATCGCTAAATCATTCCCAGAGATACAGGAGGGGGCTAACCAAGGGGTCATCCCAGTGTCTTAAGTACAAAAGTAAGTAACTCCTTGGTAGTTCAGTGATTCCTGAGTAGAAACAGCAGTTCTTTTATATTGGCAGAGGGAGAAGGGGCATGGGAAGAAGGGACCCAGATATATCAGAGAGGGCTGGAAAAGTGGCAGGAAGCAAGAGAAAGGGCAAGGAGAACTTTGACGGAATGAGAAAGAAATTTTTCTGGTGGCTCAGGGCTTTCTAGGCTGGAGCACCAAGAGCTTTAAATTGTTGAGAAACAAGGTCAGCTGCTTGGGACCTGCTCTTACAACTCCTGATTCCCATTAGTAAGAATTTTCCTCTTAGTGATTTTTCTTTCTTCAGACTTCATGTTTTCAATGAAGTAAAAAATAGTTATTTTGTTTGCAATAGCCAGTGAGGGTGAGAGGCAAGCGTCGGGGAGGAAAAACTTTTCCTCTTGGCTAAGCACGGTTGCTCAAGCTTGTAATCTTAGCGCTCCGGGAGGCCGCGCTGGGAGGATCACTTGAAGTCAGGAATTCAAGACCAGCCTGAGCAAGAGCGAGACCCCATCTCTACCAAAAAATAGAAAGAAATTAGCCAGACAACTAAAAGTATATAGAAAAAATTAGCCAGGCATGGTGATGCATACCTGTAGTCCCAGCTACTCGGGAGGCTGAGGCAGAAGGATTGCTTGAGCCCAGGAGTTTGAGGTTGCTGTGAGCTAGGCTGACGCCATGGCACTCTAGCCTGGGCAACAGAGTGAGACTCTGTCTCAAAAAAAAGAAAAGAAAAACTTTTCCTGTCCCCTCCTAGGTCCAGTGACTGAGGCCTGAAAATTAAACAGACAAAAGACAGATTAACAGAAAAGAGGTTTATTTCACATACACAAAGGGGCTTCACAGAAAACAAGTGAAAACCTAAAGAAGAGGTTAGGTCTGGGGGCTTATATACCATTTTAACAAAGGGTGATAAATTCTGGAGAATGACTAGACTAAGAAAAAGGAGTTTGAACCTCTAGGGGCAGTAAATTGTGGGAAAGTAAATATATGGGGGAAACTAATGGTAGATAAGGATAATTTCAGAAGGTTTATTATGCAGACTCAAGTTGGTCTGTTTCCAGGGATGAGTTGTCTCTGGTGATTAAGAGTCATTCTCCTTTTCCTGGTATGG
This sequence comes from Indri indri, assembly GCA_004363605.1. Taxonomy (NCBI): domain Eukaryota; kingdom Metazoa; phylum Chordata; class Mammalia; order Primates; family Indriidae; genus Indri; species Indri indri. The sequence goes on from RJWJ010026036.1 coordinate 4,621, forward strand.
GAGAGGGAGACACCTTTACAAATGGAAATTTATGCCCTGCTTTTTTTGACCCCCTTTGCAAGCAAAGGTATTCTTGCTTCAATTCAAGTGTCTGTATTTTCTGAGCTGTAAAGGGTGGCACAGGACATAGGATACGGGGTAGATTCATGCTGTGTCTTACTAGCTTCGGGTTCTGTATGTGGCAAGGTGGTGAGAAGGATGCTAACCTAGCCAGAAAACACAAGCCTTGCCAGCTATCTGTTTGAAATGCTCTGTGACAAAGTGTCTTGAGCAATGGGCACCTTTCACTGGCATGCATGGGGGCACTGCATGGACAAGCAGCTGTGCTGCTTTGGGGGTTTGGGAGGAAGGATATCAACTTGTTAAAATAATAAAAACAAGAGAAAAATTTTCTATCACTGCTATTCTTCTTAGCAGATTAAAGTCATCCACATGATGTGTTAGTCACATTTATGGAGCATTGTTTACGGAGGTACAGTTATCACCACTATTTCACACATGTGGAAAATGAGGCACGAAGAGACCGAACAATTTTCTAAAGGATGCGCAGCCAGTAAGTGGTAGATCTGGAGTTTGAACCCAGGGAGTGAGGCTCCAATGCCCACAGTCTTAATTACCTCAGTTATCCAAGACTGTACCTTCATTTTAGCAAGAAAGTTATTAGTCCAGAGAAATTTCTGGTGGAATAAATTGAGGAAAAGTAGATAATTAGTCATGGCTCATGCCTTCCTCTAAGTTGTTCAGCAAAGAGAATAAAATAAGGAGATACCTCGTAGCCAAATCTCTCACCCCCACACCCTTATGGTTAGCTCCAGACTTGGACTTGGTTTGCATGTACAGTATTTCACAGGTATGGCCAGAGCATCCAGGAATATGGATGGTTTTTCCATTATACTGAGTTTACCTTTAATGATGGACATGATACTGTTACATTTGAATATTGAATTATTTACAATTTACAAAGTGCTTTCATGTTTATTTCATCATTTGAGCTTCATAACAACTTAGTAAGGAAAGATTATTCCATTTTATGAATAGGAAACTGAAGTTCAGAGAATTTCCAAAGGGAGACAGAGGTGGAGATTGTTCTCAACCCTGGTGTCCTGGCTCCTAATTCCATGTTCTTTACACTATGCTCTACATGGATGTCTACATAGATGTGTGCATGTGTATCCAACTATATCAATATATTTTATTTTATTTTGATCAAAATTAATATTTTGAAATGCACTTTGCTGGACACAGTGTGGATTCCGATGTGAGTTTTGTCGTGTTTTCTGGGGTAAAATTGGTCCAATCTGTGGAGATTTGTTGGTGACACAGGCTGTGGGAAGACTTGGCTTTCCTGCTACCAGGACTATCTGGAAAATGAATTTTTCCACCCTTAATGTTCCTTTATTTTATGTGTTTATATGATGAGTTCCCAAAACTTTGAGACTCATTATTTTCCACCCCTGGTGGAACCTTTGGGAAATTTCCCCATTAAGGAATTTCAAGTTAGTCACTACCCTTTGCTTTGACTTTGGAGATTTCTTATACACCATATCCACAGCACAAAAAGACATTCCCACAGAGGAAGCCCATGGTTGGATAGCAAACAAACGCCTGCAGTGCCCAAGTACTTGAGTGACTAAGCCCATCGAGGTGTGTTACTTGAAATCCTTTGTAGACTTTCAAATCTCTGTGCTATTTCTGCACACCCCCTCCAATTTCCTACAGTCATTTTTATTAAGGAGCTAGAAGACTCAACGTTAGAAAGCACAAATCTTATTAGGAACGGAAGAGCAAATTTTATAGCCTTCCCAGTTAGAATTGTCTTGGTTATTAACCAATCTTTTTCCTCATTCTCCACAATTGTATGGAATGTTCCTGCCTATGTACTTTTTCCCTCACATCCATTGACACATTGCTGAAGAAACAAAAATTCCAGGGGCCATGCCATCCTCTTGTAACTTCATTTCTTCATTTCCTCTCGAAGGCTTCATTAGGTTGGTTCTCATTCATACTCTGGTGGAAGGCATCCAAAGAAACTCCCAAAGCACTCAGGAAATGCTGTTCTAGTGACTCAAAAGTTATACTAGTTTAGCTTTATTCAAGTGTTTCTAGTTTCAGGTGGTTTATACCACTGGTTTATCTAGTCATCACAAAAGAGCATATTTGTTCTCTGACACATCATGCCTCTTTGTGACCCAAGATAAGTCAAATAAGCTATCTCCCTCCAATTTCCTAAATTGCAAAAAACAGGGCCAGACATGTTGGACTGATTACCTGTTGAGGAAGGTGACTGAGTTCTTATTTATAACACATCATAAAGACCAAAGCCACATATGTATAGCTATATACATAGCATAGTCAGTAATACCCTACAGTGCTTGCTGTGACCTACAGGATTACGGCCATGAATTACTACAACTCATCCTGTATACTGTATTCAGTAGACTAGATCTCAAACAGGAAAGCATCATAAAATATAGTCTGGTCCAACATTTTGACCACACAGCAAATTGAAAGAGGACCAGAGAAAAAACTTTCAGTGGTGTATGTGTTTTCAGTAGACACAAAATAACCAAAAGGATGACATGCTGGAGAGGTGAAAGACATTCTCAGTGCCTTTGAGATGTGATGAATGGCCACTTTGCTGGACACATCATGCAACTTATGGAAATCCTGGGAGCTGAGCTCATCTCTCTGCCCCGGCATGCAGAAATCTTTTAGGACACAGGGATGAGAAATTTTTGGAGGAAAAAAAGTACCAGTGGCCAGGAAAGGAATTACCTTAGGAATGGAATATGCCGATGGGAGGGGCAGATGCCTTGGGGCAAACCATTTTCCAGAACTTTCTTGCCCTGGTGTTCAACTGGGTAACAATGGGCAATCCCTGAACTCAGTCATGTGCCTCATGGACTAGAGAGCATTGTCAAAATGTCCTTCAAAAAGTAGCTTTAAAACATAGGACACACTTAGCATGGTCAGGGAAAATAAATAAAGCAAAGCATTCTGAAGCAGCCCCCAGACCCACTGCTAAGGGAACCCAAATCCACAAGCACCAGACAAAAGAGTCATTATGAGACAAGCAGTAGTTGATTGGTGAGCTCTGCACATCCTGCAGAGGCAGGTGGTGTGCGCGGACAAGCCCTGCCGTGGGCTGTGAATGAACCAGGTTGCTGAATGCCTGTTCATTGCTTATCCTAACTTTTGTTAGTAATGGGATTAAGTATCTGGGTGCACTTACATAAATTTGCTTTTTGCAGGGGTCCAATTTTCTCCTCATGTTTTAGGGTAAGAATGAGAAATATTCTACTAAGGGTTACTCACACACACACACACACACACACACAGTAAATGAAGGGAGACATCAAGTAAAAAAAAGTGACAGATTCATTAATGTCCAAGAGATTTTGTGTGAAAAAGAATATTTGCAACCATTTGTCCTTTGCTTCTAAGTCCAATTTATTAATTTCATAAATTTATATAAAATTTGAGTTTGAAAAGCAAGCAACTCTCCTCCACACACTTCTTGTCCAAATGATAAATCAAGAACAAAATTCCCTAAACTTTCATACATTGATCATAAGTTTAAATTTATAGTAAATGAAATCACAAATCAAGCATATCAGAAGGGGATTATTTTGGATTATCTGAATGGGCCTTAAATCCCATCACAAGTGTCTTTAGAAGATGAAGGGAGATTAGACAGACATGCAGAAGAGGAGGCAGCCAGATGACCACAGAAGCAGAGATTGGAGGGATGAGGGCACAAGCCAAGAAATGCCACAGTCACTAGAAAGGGATGAATTCTCTCCTGGAGCTTTTGGAGACAGCACAACCTTGATTTCAGACTACTCTGTCCTCCTCCAGAACTATAAGAGGATACATTTCTGTTTTAAGCTACCAAGTTTATAATTTGTTACAGCAGACACAGTAAACCAATATACTCTCTGACACCTTAAGTAGTAGGCGAAACAACATAAAATGTCACTATGGTTATGAAATTGTTTCAATACCTTCACTTCATTTCTGGTTTAAAAAGTGTGATGGATTTGACTTTGCTTCTTAATCTTATTTCCTATTTTCCTAGCTTTTCAATAAGTCTTCTTCCTAGAATTTTAGTCATTGTGCCATCCTGAGTATAAAAGATTTTTAGATTAGAATGTGAGGTTGCACATTCTGGGTTTGCTGGCCAGTTGACTTAGTTGGGCCCTGCTATCCGGTTGCCCAGGCCAAGGTGATTCCAACCTGAGCCACCGTTCTATGGGTTGTAGTCCTTCTTGTGATAATCTTCTCTGGTTTTGTTATGGGATTTTTAATTGCCTTTCCTATTGACTTTAGTTTTTTGAGACTAGGTGTCTTTAAGTTCGTCTGGCCTATTACTATGCCATATTGACATAGTCTGTGGGCTAATTATATATGCATTGTTGAAACTTCATTATAATTTGAAGGGAAATCTAGTCAATTCACTTTCTTAGCTGGCCAATTAGGTTTCTATTTCATATCTCAAAATGTCCCTGCTGGAATGGCTTTGGAACTGGTTATTAGACATGTTCCCTTGCTCTCAACTGTTTCTACCTGATCATGGTGTAAGACCACCAGCAGGGAATGGAATGGCCCTACCTGTCACTTATAACACTCCAGGATTCCTGGAGAATGTGCTCACCCACACTTTTATTCTCAGGGCCCTGATTACATAGATTTTTAAAAAATCTATAAGCACTCTTCTTATATGTCACTAAAGATTTCAATGTACTCTACTCTATGCATGTGCCACAAGCAAGAATGGGGACATTGAGTCTGTCACTAGAGGCCTTTCCTCCCACTCCACATCCTTAGTGTGTTGACTCTTGGTTGTATCTGTTGCTTCGTGGATTAAAGATAACTGTTGCAGCTCCGGGTATCATGTAGGAGAAAGAAGGCTAAAAATGGGCAGCTGCCCCTGTATCTACCCTCCATCAGGAAAGCGAAAGCTTTCCCAAAATGCCATCCTTCAACAAAGCAGACTTCCACATACCTCTCATTGGCCAAAAATATATCACATGACTTCTTGGCTTCAAAGGAGACTGGACAAAGATGCTTAGAATTTCTAATCTTTATCAGGGCGAGGCAGGCAAAGGAGAAGGGCTAGAAAAGGGTGATTGATTAGCCCAACTCCTGGGGCCTCACAACTTCTCTCCGCACATCTGCCTATACTTCTCTCTCTCCAGATCTTTCTCCTGCATCACCATTTATATGACCAAAGATTTCCACGATAGTGCTGGACAGAGGCTCCCTGTCCAGAGGCTTGTTTCTCAAATTGTGATCTATGGCCTTCGTTTAGATTCACCAAGGTGCTAGTTAAAATACTGATTCCCGAGCTCAAAACCTGCTGTACCAGACACATCCTGAAGATCAAAGATCCTTCAACTCCAGCCCTGAATATGTGGCGGTGGAGTTTGAGAATTTCACATGAGTCTCAAGTATGCTAAACTTTGAGAGTTGGGGAACTAGAGCCCCTGTGATCCAATTCCAAATTCCTGGGAAAGGGCCACTGATTGGTCTGCTTGGGTCAGGTGTGTAGCGTGTAGAACACCTTCAGTCCATTTAACTGAGGGTGTTGTTGGAAAGCAGTGGGCTTTTTGGAGGTGGCAAATCACTAGCTTTTCTGCCACAGTGCATACAATCCCCCTCCGGTGATTTCTCACTTCACAGCTGCACCCCGAGGTTCCCAGCTGCCTGTCTCCTCTCGTAGGTTTCTGCTGCTTCTGCAGCTCAGGCACTGCCTTCGAGCCAGGGCCCAGCCTCACCACTCCCTACCAGTTCCTGGCTTTACTCACTTCACTCAGCTTTGCAAGGCTGTGGGCTTTTTGATGGTGCATCAGGATGTAGCACATGGAGCAAGTTTACAGTTTATAGCCACATTTGGATGTGAAAAAACGTAAAAATTTTTATTTTTCTGTAATTGAACTCAACTCAGCTACATTTGTAGATTCAATTTTTACTGAGAGCAAAAGCTCTTATTTTTCCTGCCTGCCCTCCATTCTCCTCCTTGAGGGTTAAAAACTCTCAGCTGCCTATCCTCAGTTGCCTATGACATGAAGGGCCCTGCAAGGCTATGCCGAGGCCTGGCTGCCTCACCACCTCCTTCAGTCATGGCTGACCATGATCCAGAAGCTGTGTTGCTTCAATGCCATTCAAAATAAATGCTTTTCCATGAAACTGGCTGGTATGGACTGAATGCTTATGTCCCCCTAAAATTCATATGTTGAAACCCTACTCTGTAATGTGATGGTATTAGGAGGTGGGATCTTTAGGAAGTGATTAGGATTAGATGAGGTTATGAGAATGGAGCCCTCATAAATGGGATTAGTGTTCTTATAAGGATCCTGAGAGAGCTGCTACTTCTCTCTACCATGTGAGGACAAAATGAGAAGGTGCTGTTTAAAAGCCAGGAAGTGAGCTCTCACCAGACACTGAATCTGCTAGCACCTTATTCTTGGACTTCCCAGCCTCTAGAACTGCAAGAAATAAATGTTTGTTGTCTAGGCCACCCAGTTCATGGTATTTTACTTTAGCAGCCTGAGACATAGGCTTTCCTCTCGGGATCTGCTTTGGAAAGTACTATTAAGATTTTCCTAAACATACCTGAGTGTCTTTACCACAGTTCACCTAAGGTTTGACCACAAGAGGGAACAGATTTTGCTACCAGCTATCTTATTCTTATTAAGCACTCTATTTTATTCTCTCTGAATTTCCTCTTCTTGGTCACTGGGAAATCCTTCTTTCCTTTTTGGGTAGGAAGAGAGATATATATATCAACTGGCACTCTTCACCATTCTGCAGAGGTTAGTGTAACTCAGTGCTCAATCCACAAAACTTGGTTCCTTATCATTAAAGCTCAGCTCTTAGATTCCATGGAACCAGCTTAGTTCACTGAACAAAACTTGGATCTTAGAAATAAAAAGGCTTTCAGCTTTCAGATTATAGTTTCTACTCTGCATGTGAGAAATCCAGTCACAATTTTAATGGACTTCTTTGTTTTAGGCTGACCTGCCCTCCCCTTAAAGAAGCTCATATAGAAAGTATCATTGGTGCTTGAAAAATCTGGAAAAGGGAAGGACAAAAGCAAGAACACATAGTTCAATATAAAACACTCTCCTCACCCCCTCACATACTCAATTATGTTGTCTTCCTTGTGTTTCACTGGGAGAATCTTGTCTCTCTTAATAGACTGGAAGCTCCCTGATGGCAGGGGCCATGCATCTTGCGTCTATCTCCCCTTGGCCGCCTGTAATTAGACAAGGGTCCTTTTACAGTTTATTCAGTGCCATTTTTTAAAATTCTATTGGTCGCTTCACTGTTTAAAATGGCCCTTGAGCATACTGCTGAAGTCCTGTCTAGTGTTCCTTAGCTCTAGAAGGCTGTGACATGCCTAACGGAGAAAATACATGCAGTCATGAGTTATAGCATTATTGGCCATGACTTCAATATTAATCAAAAACATTAATATATATTAAATAAGGTGTCTTTAGACCATAACACATATAAAACAAGGTTATATATGTATTGGTTACAGAAATGTGACCAGAGGCCCATGGGAACCTAACCCTGCATTTGCCCTATGAGCAATGATTCAGTATTTGCTAAGGCAGTGTTCATGGAGACTTTATAGAACATAGCTACTGCAAATAGTGAGAATTAGCTGTATGCGTTTGCAGAGCCATGTGAAAGTAAGTTGCAGTCATTGCAAAACTCACCCCTACATCTTCATCTTGCTCTATTGCCATTGTAACTTCCCATGATGTTTATCTAACTGATGGGCACAACATCATAAACTAAGCAGAGAACTACATTTGGGTCTGGACACATTTGAGTATAAACCCAAGTTCCACCTCTGGGCAAGTAACAATCTCTTTGAGCCTCTGTTTTCTCATCTCTAAAATAGAAATCTTGTAAATGTGTTGTGATGGTTAAAATAAGATAATTGCATAAGCCTGGCATATAGCAGACATATAAGGAATAGTAAGTGTCACTGCAATTGGCACTTCACAAATAGTTGATTTCCCAAGATAGGCCTAACTGGGTATTAGAGCAGGGGCTGGTAAGCTCTAGCTGCTGCCGATGCTTACTTCAATGGGAGTTTTTGTATGCAGCACCATGGTGGGATTTAACACCTCATGTCACATCTCTGAGATCTTGGGAATGGGTTAGCCATAGCACCCTCCAAGAGCAGAAGAGAGGAATTCAACCAAAATCAGTTTATCATAATCAATGCAGGCTAGTTTGGCTAGCATTAGGATATCAAGAGAAACACAACTCTGAAGGCACCTCTCTTCCTCTTTTCCTTCCAGAAGGAAGGATTTTAACTAGGCCCATCAGAAGATATGAACCAGTGAGGCAGAATTTTATCTGGAATCAGTGACCTGTATTTTATAAGAATTTTGTTGATAGGAAAACCATGTTTCTGATAATGCAACTGAATCATTACCTGCTTATATCAGGTTTTGATGACCACAGAGAAATTATGGTTTTTACTGAGCCAACCCTTGTGTGTTGATAGAAGTAGCTTAAGAGTTATTTAAATAAAAGTTTTCAAGAAGATCTAATTTCACAACAGTGAGATGTCAAAAACAGTAAATATCATCTTTTAAGAGGGTTAAGCTTTTCTTTGTTTTTCAATTTGGTAAAACGGAATTGGGCATTTTGCATAATGCAAGTTTTCATTACACCTTACAAAAATATTATCTGCCAGGTATGGTCCTGACCTCCAGATTGTATGTCCAACTGCCTACTTGGCATGTCCACTTCGATGTCAGGCAATTTTAACACCATTGATCCCAAATCATCCTTCCCCTGCTATTCCCTCTCTCAGCAAATGACATCACCTTTCCAATCAGCCTGTGGCTCAAGTCTGACATCTGGGAATTGGCCCTCATCTCTTTCTTTATCTCATATCCAATTCTTCAGGAAGTCCCATCCTCTCTACCTGCAAAATACATCCCCAATCCATCACATCTCACCTCTTCCACTGTTTGGAGGCTCGCCTGAGCAGCAATTGCCTTTCACCTAAACTGCTCCCGGAATCTCCGAACTGGTCCGCCTGCTTCCATGCCTTCTCCACCCATGAACACTCCCCTTCATTCTTCACACAGCACACAGAATGTTCTTTTTGAAGATTACGTTTGATCATATCACTCCCCAGCTTAAAAGCCTCCCATCTTTCCCACTGTAATTTAAATTGAATCTAAGCTCTAGTAGTGCCCTCAAGGGCTTACTTGAACTGATTCCACCCAACACCTTGGACCTAACCTGTACCCTCCCCCCCCATGGTTAGAACACTCCTCCCATGTCACTCATCACCTTCTGGAAATGATGCTAAGTTTGTTCTGGTCCTCTCACTTCCTTTTTCATCATTCAGCACTCAGAGAAAATGTCACCTCCTCAGAGGGGCCTTCTCAGACTGCTTAGCTAGAGGAGCTAGCCCTTGTCCCAAGACATCCTCCACCCTATTACTCTGGTATTTTGTTCACAGAAAATATCACTCTCAGATCTCTCTTCTCTCCCTCCCTCCCTGCCTCCCTGGCTTATTTCTTCTTTCTCTGCTTACTTTTGGCTATCTGCCCCCCTCACAGCATAAACCTCATTAAGACAAAGATCTTTTTTCCATTCCCTACTCTAATCCTAGTGCCTAGAATACTGCCTGGATCGTTGTAGGTGCTCAACTAATAAATGCCATTTATTGAGTGCCTTCTGTGCTCCAGGCACTGTAGTAGATTCATTAGAGACCTACTGCTGTTTCTCACAACAGACTTTCAAAGATTTAGGTATGGAGAAGCTGAAGCACAGAGAGATTATGTGGCACAGCCAGTTAGTGGGAAGCTACGCTGAATGCAGGAGGTCTGTCTGAGTTCTAAACCCATGCTTTTTTGTTGTCATTGTTGTTATTCAACACTGCTTCACTTTACTTGATTTTCAGGCTCCACACTGGTAACTAAGCATTTTTATGTTTGTCTTTCGTATTTGATTTTTGCCAAATGATTGCCTTCATACAGCCATTGCTGTCTGGCGTCTTTTCTGCTGAGGTTGATATTAACCAATTTTCTAAGCTTTGAGATTGTTTTCCTTCATAGGTACAAAACACAGTTTTTGACTGACTACAATAAAATCGATGTTCATTCCTATTACTGAAATGAGTTTTCACTACGATATTAGTAGACATAGATAATAGTACTTGGTAGTCTTAACTTCCTCAGTCAATTTCTTTGTGACTGGCTCTATGACAGTAATTGTATCAGCTGGTGATATTTGTTTCCCTCTTTCTCCACATAGTTTTTCATTTTCTATTTCAATTTATATAGAATATCAATTTATAAACCTCAGATCCTTTTTGAAAGTGGGTGTGGGTCATGAGGGGAGTTGGAGGTACAAGCCATGAATGAATAATTGTATTGGGAACTGTTCTGGCCACGGAGTGATGTCATTCTGAACATCTCAGACAGAGAGAATGAGTGAGGGAAGTGCTTGCGGTGAATCAGAAGAGAGTGAGCCTGGGGCTGATTGGATCGAGGGCAGGTATTCCCTCATGCACTAGCTGTATTTTTATATCTTTACTTGGTGTGAGCCAAATCTGAACACTAGTGCGAATTATGTCGGAGCAGTGGGAACAGCACAGACGCCTGCTCTCAAACACCCACAGACTTCCCAGTGTCTTCTTGGCTTCCCCATCCCTGCTGCAGGTGAGTGTGTGGATGACAACGAGGAGCTGGGTTCCCAGCTGTTCCATGGTGCTGGAATTAGGTGTTGTGCCTCTTGGGGGAGAGCGGTGACCAGAGAATACATGCGAGAGGTATGGTGGAATGAGACCGAGGCCCACCAAGGGCTCCACAGTGCGCCTGCTCCAGCTCCCGCGCCCACAGCAGACCCGGTCTCCCCTCCTTTCTTCTTCCTTCTTTATCCTCACTTTCTTGGCACCAGCTCACACCCTCCTTCCCCTGGCCGCCCTGAGAATCCTGTGCCCTACCTGTGCCAGCTGCTCCCCGCTCACCCGTCAACCTGTTGGTCCTGCCTGTGTCCAGTTCCTTGTCGCTCAGCGGCCCTGTCTCTGGCCCTCTCTCTTTCTGGCAGTGTGTGAAAGGGGATCAACTGGCCCATCTGCACCCTCGCACCAAAGCCCACTCTTCCCTTTAGGCCACGCCACTCCTATCCCCTCCATTAGATTTGAACAAAATAAAAAAAGAGTTTTTTTATCATCGACAACGCCCCTCCCCCCATCAAATGCTCCAGGACCGCTGATGCAACCCTTTAGTGCCTGCAGGCCAAGCAAGTTAATTTCATGCATAAGATACTTGCCTAGGATATCATGCAAAACAAAACAAAAGGGTGTGCAGTCATTACCTCTGCTCTACAGTTTCGAAAAAGTCTCCATAACTTAAAATTTACCTATACTTGATTGGTTCTCTGTCTACAGTAACAGAAAGCCTGCACCATTCAAAACTTCCAAACAATTAAATCATGCTCAAAGAGGTTTTTCTTTTTCCCTACAGGTAATTAGATTAGATAAAAACCTAACAAAAGTATTTAACTACTTTCGTTCATAGCTATTAAAAGTAAAGGTCAATATGTATTAATCTGCCATGTGGAAAATTTTACATAAATAAATTTCGTTTCCAAGTAGTAATTTTAAATTTTACAATTTTTATTTAGTTCCAAAAAGAGAAAAATAAAGTAACTAAAATAGGCTAACCAAAGAAAGGTGAAAATTAGCCATCGTTAAGTTTTTTTTAAGATTTCTAGACACATCAGTTGATAGGCTTTTAAAAAATAACTTTTATGAAAATAAGTACACTTTTATATTTCACGGACTTTGGCTATTCTTATAACAGTACCATCAATATTATGTGAATGAAGGCAATTTAGTTTTATATAAAACAAGGCCGTATTTTTTCAGTACGATTTCCTTACTGCGCAAGAATATAATTTCTCTCAGCAAATTCAGAGCACATTCTGCTATGTTAGCTTGTTTTGAGTCCTACCCTTATATTATGTGCATTTCCTTACAGTAAATAGTAAATATTCCTTGAAAATATGATTTGTGATGACTGCATACTATTGGATCAAATGCTGTCCCGTGATTTTGTTGATGACATCCCATGAGGTTTTTGGTTGTTTCTTATTTTTTTCCACATTAAACAAAATTGAGTATTAAGATTTCTTTCTTGAGCTTGAAACTTATTTTCCCCTGGTCTCTAAGAGCAAGGATTGTGCCGGTTAAGACTGAGTTTAGTGCTAGTGTTGGATACCTGAGTCCTGTCGTTTGTCGCGTGGAAGGCACAGGGACTTTCAGGCTTTAGGTTTCCTGTCGGCCTTGGCCGCTGCTTCTTCCCTTCCTGGCCTGTAGCTGGGCTGCCTGACCACACTGGGCCACGAAGGGTAAACAGCACCGTGGGGCTCCCAGTGGCCCCGAACACGCTGGAAATAAGGTTTGACGTGTCTCCTGGGCTGCTTCAGCTTGCGGCCTCTTTTTCCTATTGGATAACTGGCCTCTCGCTTCCTTATCGGTCCCCATCTGATACTCTAGTTCTGATGGCTTGGTTTCTTTTGGTTCCAGTTTTCATGTTGCTCTCTGGGAGCTGCACAGACAACCCAGACTTGTTTCAGTGCTAGAGTCCACATTGGATTTTCACATTCCAGCCCCAGAAACTGATCCTGATTCCGCAGCCAGGTCCTGCTCGCTGCTGAAAAGCTCCCCGATGTCCACCGGTCGCCTGTCTGCCACACAGACCCAGAGCGTGGCTTCTTCACTGCCTCACCATTGCTGTAGTCAAATCCCGTGTGCTAAACTCAATAATTCTTGGGCTTTCCTTTTCAAATACTGTTCTCAATCTGAAAAATGAAGACCTCTTCCAGTGCCTGTAACTGCATCTGTTCTCTAAGCACTTGCCCCACACCAGTAGTGGTCATGACTGGCTCCTGGTATTTCTTTACTCTGTTGGCACAAGACCCCGCCTTTCTAGGCCTCAGCTTCTGGGTCTTTAATGTGGAGATAGTAATAGTCCTTGCTTCATGGAGTTGTGAGGATGCAATGAATTAACTGTGTAAAGAGCTTAGATCATTGTCTGGCACAGACGTGTTAAATACCATTTAGCTTTATTTACCATTAGGAAATTTCTCTACAAGCACTATTGTCACTGGGGAATTCAAGCTAATTTGGCCTTGGAATTTCACTGTAGGGATGGGCAATGACAGGCAGGGAAGCGGGCATTTGGATTGGTGTCTCTTACTGGGGTATGTTAATTTGCCTCACCATGGTAACCATTTTACTATCTATACATATCCTCTAACATCGTGTTGTAAACCTCAAAAATACAGAACAAAATTTATTTTTTAAAAAAGTCCTTCTTGTCCAATTCAGAGCCAGTGATGGACTGTCTTTTCCTTTTGTCTAATGTGAAGCAAGGAAATAGAAAGAAAAATTTCCGTCTGAATCGTACTCAATGGGGCTCTAATGAGTATTCATTAAAGGGGACACTTCATGTGTACAGAGGGCTCGCTTTGAGCTATCTCCCTCAGTCTCACATCAGCCTTAATGTGGGGTAGAAGGAGGCTGAGAAAAGTATATGGAAATTCAGTATATTATGTAACTTTCAAGAGGTGGGCCACAGCAAAAGTTACGCTGAGAATCCTTTGCAGGTGGGCCTCGAAATTGTGACCAATTTTCCAAATTTATTGGTTATAAAAACAATTTATTTTTGTAATGTCTATTAGTGAGAACACTGAACCAAGCTCATCAGATGATGGCTAATTGATAGAGTAGGCTAGTTAATTGACTGTAAGAGGTAAGGGTCATAGTTGAATATTAAAATGGTACATTCAAACATTTTAAAAGCAGCTTTGGAAAGTGCAAAAGCTGTGCTTTTTGACTCTATAAGAGGACAAAATCAGGGTAGTATACAGTTAGCCTCACAGTGACTCTATGTTGAAGGTCGACCAAAAAAATGATGTAGGAACAGTTTTAACAGGCACACAGAGACACTGTTATGCAGTGTTGATGGTTGCGTGGCAATCGTTTCTGATTTGTTTAGTTTTGTTTAGAGCGTATTAATCCTTTCGAATTTGTGCCTAAGATTCTTGTGCTAAATTTAACAACAAAAAGGTTGCCAGTGCTGTATCCCGAAAATGGGCAGGAAGAGAGATCTTCCAAGTGCGTACTAAGCACAATTAGAAGCCACACAATGCAGGTGACAAGAGTTGGAAATGACAAAGAAGCCAGTCAAGTGGAAGGACCCCTGCTTAATTCTAATCTGCCCATTGTGCCAGGGCTGAGGCATCACCAGAAATAGCAGCAGATTTTGGAAGCCATAGTCACAGTCTGCATATGTCGTAGGAATGGAAGGAAACAGGGATGAGGCGGCCGGTTATGCCTCATTCCATTCAGCCACCCTTACAACCACAGGAAGTAACAGCCAGGACTGTCGGGTTTTAGGACAAAGGATGATGATGTAAAAAGAGTATGAAATATAAAGATCTCAAAAAATTATCGCTAAGTCATGGAAACAGCCTTTATGACACCTCGTTTGATTTATTTTTTGAAACTTAACATCTCATCATGTAATTTCCTTGGCTGTATATCTCCTTTTGTTTCCTGACAATGAGACATACTATTTTTCCCACCAATCAGGATCCAAAAATCAGCTCGATGAGATCAGAATTCTTTCCTCAAGGGACGGCAGTGGTTATTTTAGGACTTCTTTTTGACATGGCTCAATGACAAAATTTTGGACTAGTTCTAAATCCAGTTTAAATACAGACAAGGGGAAGGTCTTTGAACCAAGACATTTTTGTTTGGTTTGCGTTTTTCCTTTTTTATACCAACAAAACACATTGAGTCAGGCTAAACAATGGACTTCAATGTCCCTTTGAGATCATATTCATTCTGATAATATAAAAGCTGCCTGGCTCACATGTTGATGTTTGCACATGAAATAAAATTAAGTTGTTGGTACACTTTAGCTGTTCCTTTTTTTTTTTTTTTTTTTTTTTTGTTTTAGAGACAGGGTCTCATTCTGTCACCCAGGCTGGAGTGCAGTGGCGTGATCACAGCTCACTGCAGACTCCTGAGCTCAAAAGATCCTCCCACCTCAACCTCTGAAGTAGCTGGGACTATAGGTGCTACACCTGGCTAATTTTTTTATTTTTTGTAGAGAAAGGGCTCACTATATTGCCCAAGCTGGTCTTGAACTCTCTGCCCCAAGGGATCCTCCCACCTCCACCTGACAAAATGCTGGAATTACAGATGTGAGCCACTGAGCCTGGACTCTTTAGCTATTCTTATCCGTAATTGCAATAACCACTTTTTAAAAACTTACCTTTTCTCTTATGTTTTGGAACATTTTTTACAATACACCACGTAAGCTGATAGTAAGTTGAAGGTTTGGAGGCTTTCCTTATAAGTAGCATTAAGTTTTAAAGAGTTGCTTTTATTCTATTATGGATCTTTTGAGAATTTTTAGTGTACTATTAAAATATTTATCTTTGATAGATACAATATCCAAGGCAGTAGCATCCAATATATTTTTGATACCTGAATCCTTGCAGAGTAATTTTCTCAATTATTTTCCTTTGGCTCCTTTGAGAACTTAATATAGGCAGCCCTTGCTTTGCATAAGTTAACTGAAACTCATTTGTATCAGAACCGTGCAAAGCCAGGGTTGCTGTATGCTTTTTTGTTTGTTTGTATTAACTCATCAGGATTCAAACACCACTTTTAGGAGACGGGAATACTTTTCTTTTTTTTTTTTTTTTTTTTTTTTTTTTTTTTTTTTTTTTTTTTTTTTTTGAGACAGAGTCTCACTCTTTTGCCCGGGCTAGAGTGAGTGCCATGGCGTCAGCCTAGCTCACAGCAACCTCAAACTCCTGGGCTCAAGCGATCCTCCTGCCTCCGCCTCCCGAGTAGCTGGGACTACAGGCATGCGCCACCATGCCCAGCTAATTTTTTCTATATATTTTTAGTTGGCCGATTAATTTCTGTCTAATTTTAGTAGAGGCGGGTTCTCGCTCTTGCTCAGGCTGGTCTCGAACTCCTGAGCTCAAACAATCGCCAGCCTTGGCCTCCCAGAGTGCTAGGATTACAGGCGTGAGCCACCGCGCCCGGCCTACTTTTCTCTTTTAATAGCATTGGCATTTTTCTCTAAAATTATAGAGAAGTTATTTAGATTGTCTTTATTAGACTTTGGCTCTGTTAATACCAGCCTTGGTCTATTCCAAGTGAAGGACAAACACAAAGGCATGCTGTGCAGTTCATTATTCTAGTAAGTGGTTCCATTAGAATTCTAGCCCTGGGTCAAGTTCTTCCCAGTGTTCATGAAAAGAGTTGGGAGAGTCTCCTAAGTGACCCTTTGTTTCCCCCAAGGTCTCTTGGGTTCCCAGGCTACTGGAGTAGTAGCCAACTATTTCCAAGGAGCCTGGTGAGCCTGTGGCGCTGCTCACAGACACTCCTTACCAACCATTGGTCGGCCTGTTCCAGCACCATGACCATGGGTGCTATTGCTGTCCATGTGTCACTCCCGAGTTCCCACCTCCCTGTCCCCTGGCAGTCTATTCATCCATGCTGAGAAAAATGGACAATAGCGTTAGTATGTACCTCATACAATTGTTGTGAGGATGGAATTAAATGTCTATAATGCACTTTGCATTTTTGGGAGCATGGTAAATATTCAGTAAATATTAGCAATTATTATTGGTATTTTGCATGCCCACAGAAAATAATTTATGGGACTTGTAGCCATACCCTTATGAGGCATTAATTTTACTTTTCAAGAGCAATTTGAAGCTTTCATTCTAATTTGATCTGGTCTACTATATTAGTTCCCTACTGCTGCTGTAAAAATTACCATAAACTTGTAGCTTAAAATAGCACGAATTTATTATCTTACAGTCCTAGAGGTCAGAAATCCTAAAATCAAGGTGTCAGCAGGGCTACTTTTCTTTTGGAGTGGGGACAATCCACTTCCTTGCCTTTTCCAGCTTCTAGAAGCTATAGCCCCTTCCTCCATCTTCGAAGCCAGCAGCACAGCATCTTCAGATCTCTCTCTCTCTGACCTCTGTTTCCATTGTCACATTTCCTTGTGTGGCTTTGGCATTCTTGCCTCCCTCTTCTAAGGAAACTTGTAAAGATATTGGGCTATTGGGCCCCCAGAGTATTCAGGATAATCTCTCTCTCTCTCCATCTCAAGATCACAGGTTTTAGGGATTAGGATGTGGACATGATTGGGGGCCCATTATTCTGTCCAATGTGGCCACTTCTAAGATTTTATTTTATTTTTCATCATCAGTAAAAACAAAAGCCTGGGTAACATTGGTGTTTTGAACTCAGGTGACTCAGAATCATCAAAGCTATTTATTTCCAAGATTAATTACATATTATCATGTATCAGAAATATTCAGACAAAAACTCTGATGGACATCATGAGTTGGCTGATTCATCAACCATCTCTAACCCTCTCCTCCCTTTATTGCCTCTACTTAAAAGTCTATCCTTCCTTGGAGTGTCTAAGTGACACAGTTCTTGCCAATGAGATGGAAGTAAAAATCTGCTGGGGATTTTTTTGAAAACTTTGCTTTCATTATTAAAGATGAAAAAGGACATAGATCTTCCTTTTTTGGACACAGACCTGATAGTTGGAGCTTCAGCAGCTATCTTGTAATCATGAGGGAAAGACCAAATCTAAGGAATCACAGAGACATTGGCCCTGCCATTATTGGGTAACTGCAGCCATCCCAAGAAACTTCCTATTGTGAGAGAGTAAGTGAGCTTGTGTTTGTTCTAACTACTGTATGTAAGTTCTCTATTACTTGCAGCAGAACAAATATAATAGCAGTTCAAAAAATTACCTAGGCTAACCATGAATGCCTCATTTCATGGAGACCACATGTAGGTCTGACAATAGCAGGAATAAACACTGATAATATTTTAATAGATAAAGACTTTGTTCTATTATTTGGTACTCTTTAGACTTATTAATGGAAAAACCTTCACCTGAGTCAAAGCAATAACTTCAAAGAACCAGAAATAAATCGTCGGCTAATGTAGGCTGGCCTAGAAAACTTTGCCAACTATTTTTCTTTAAAAAATTATCTCCTACTTTTATGTTTAACCCAACCCCTGCTTGCTCTTAAAAATCTTATTTATGTAATAAAATATATTTTTCTGCTTCTGTTTACACTAGACTTGGTTTACTTATTTTCTCATCATTGTTTTCTCTTGGGCCATTGAGTTTTGTTCCTTTCGGTTCTGAAATGTCAAGGTTCTGAAATGTCAAGGTTCTGTATCACTGCAGAAACAAAAACCTTTGTTTTTAATGTTTAAAATGCTTCTCTCAGAGGGGCTTTCCAAAACAATTGAATGGTGCAGTCAGGGGTGCAAATTATAGGGAAACCCCTTAACTTCTCCTGTTCCCCCAAACAGCAGCCATTTTCCAGGAAGCATTGACTACGGACTCAATGCAGGGAAGTTCACACCTGCTGGCCTCTGAAGACACTTACAATAGGCCAAAAGGCTGAGTAGTCAACAGCATTCATGTAGAATTATGTGGAATGTAAGATACTTAAATGAAAACCCCAGGGGGGAAAAAAAAGAAAAGGTAAGAGAAAGAGGTTCAGTTGTCAGCCAGCCTTGACAGAAGCTTTGATCATCAGAGAAAAATCTACAATCTTATTTAAAACATGTTAGTTAAATTATAAGA
>RJWJ010026037.1:0-23351 GCA_004363605.1 Indri indri
TATATGTGTATTATGTGCTGACAGGTAGATACACGAATGCATGGACGGGTGGATGGATAGATAAATAAGTAGATAAACGCATGCAAGCATAGACAGGTGCACAGATAGATAGAAAATGGCTAGACAGGTGCACACATAGGTGAAAGACAGGTACGTGGAGAGATGCATAGGGAGATCGATATATAGACAGGGAGAGAGGGAGAGATAGGCAGAGGCTCTTCCATCTATAACAGAACTTTCCACCACCTGGGGGCTGGTGTGAATACTCTTCCTGCCCAGCCCGGAAAGTGACATGACTTTTTAGGGTAGCAGTTAGTGGCCATTACAGCTCAGCTCTTTCCGGTGGGTGATTGTTTGGACTATTCCTGAATGCCTTTGCTCGCCGCACCCGAAAGGCTGCCCCTGCCCTGCTGTGGCTCCCACACACCCTACGTCCTTCCCTCGTTGTCTTACTTGCTGTTCAACTACCCAAGCTCTGCTCTGGGAGGGGAGGGGAGAATGCCTTTTTCTCACTGCTGCATCCCAGCCCACAACACAGTGCCTGGTGCATAGTAGGTTCTACCTAAATGCTTGTTGAATGAATAAACAAAAGAATGAATCTGCAGGCAGGATCACAAGTCCTCATGCCCTCGACAATCTGACGGACTTGCCTGCAGACCCTGCTTCCCAGCACACCCAGGTCTGGGGAGACACCTGTCTGTCTGTCTGTCTGTCTGTCTGTCTACCTATCCACCCTCCCACCCTTCCATCCAGTATCTGTCTATCTCTACATCTGTGTCGCCGTATCGAAAGTGTCTTTTTTCTCCCACTAAATGCTTGATCAGAGCAACTGTGGCTTCCGTAACGGAAGGAAAAGTCCCATCTGTGCCAAGGACACTCTGCTAATGCCTTAGGCCTTGGCCGGCAAAGCCTGTGTCCCTGAGAGGAGCTGCTTGGGTGTGGCCGGGGGACAAATTCCTGCTTCAGCACCTTCCCCATGTAGCTCTTCTGGGTGAGGCGGAGGCACAAGGTGGAGACCTGCCCGTGCCTGGTCTCCTGTAGCAGCCAGCAGCTCTGAGTTTTCCTTGGTGTGGGGGCCCTGGGGTCACCCGGGGCCCTATCTCAGGCCTCGTACAGGTGCGACAGCAGGCACGGGGTCCTTTAACTGCAGCCTCTCTGGACCAGTCTCGGCAGGTCGGCCAGGAAAAATCTGCTGCCCCTGTTCCTGCCCTGCCAGCCCCCCAGCCCCCCAGCCCCCCTGCCCCCCAGCCCCCCAGCCCCATCGTCAGTGGCTCGGTGGGCCCCTGGGGGACTCTCGGCCCCAAATCACCAGGAGGCTTATTAAAGAGGAAGGTTCCAGACTGGGCTTCCCTAGGATTCAGGGAGGCCTGAGCGTTGGTTGTTCTACAAAAGCCTCACACCCCACACCCTCCTGCCTGTACCCCGACACCAGGGGGTTCTTGTCCTGCAGGGCAGGAGCCCGCACTGGAATGGAAGTGGATTTGGGGGCCCAGCCCTGAGTTTAGCTCCCCGTCTGGCTCCTGGGGGTCAGGTGTGGCTTGGGACAGACACCTTTGCTCAGTCGAGCCTCTCATGTGTCCAGGGGAGAAGGGAGAATGTTCCTGGGGGTCCCAGGGGGTCGGCAGTCCACATCGGGCCCTTGTCTGGTGCCTGGCAGATGCCCAGACACTGCAGATTCCTTTGTCACCCCCAACCAGTGCCTTAAACACCAGGAGATCCCAGCATGGGGAGGATGTGGGGGACGCCCTGGAAGCCGGGGAGAGGTTCCTTGCTACTTGCATTTGAGAAGACAGCCCTCTCCCTAAACAGGGCCCTCAGCAGCCTGAAGACAGGCTATTTGTACACAGGCTCCACTGGAAACAAGTATTTTATGGCTTTTATGTTAACCAGCCCCATTTATGTCTCATAATTTTTAGTGCTAATATTCTGACAGACAGAACATCATGGGCCTAAAGAGAATGTAGGTCTCTCGGTAATGTTCGCTGATTACACCACTTAATGTGCAAACACAGACCCATATGCACGACACACACCCGCACATGCTTGCACATACTTGCACACACCTGCACACAAGAGCACACCTGCACACCCATGCATGTGCACGCACACGCCTGCACAGACGCACACATGCACACACACCAGCACCGTGTACAGGCACATACACTGCCCATGCTTCCGAGCAGCAGCCTGTCCAGTGGGGGAGGGGTCCCCGAGTCTGGCTGCAGTCCTGGGTCTCCAGCTCCGCACCTCAGCCAGTGGGCTCAGGGCCGGGGGCCCAGGGGGTGGGCAGGAGGGGCTGGTGCCAGTTTGCTGCGTGAGTTGAGGAGGAGAGCAGGGCCTGGCCTCGCTCCTCCAGTGTCTGCAGCCTGACGCTGGGCCGTGGGTGGACGGCGCTTCACCACTGGGCAGAGGCTGTTAAGGACGCGGCCTCCATCTCCACCCGAGGCCCAAAGGTGTCCAGGTGCCGGCCTTCTGGCTGTTGGCCAGGCGGGCACCATTTGCCATTTGGGGATCTGCAGGGAGGCCGAGAAGAGGCAGGAGTGAGGGTGCCGCGGTGAGCCCCAGAGGTGGGATCTGATTTCACAGTTACGGGGGGACACCCCTGAATGGGATGCAGAGAGCATCCGAGAACCTTAGCAGCACTCACGTGTCTCCACGTGTCTGAGACAAGGCCAGGTGTCACCCAGCCCAGGGCCGTTATAATCTTAAGAGCAGGAGGTGACTCCCGTAGCCAGTGTGGGCAAGGACCCCCCGGGAATACTGAGGGAAAGCGGCGCTGGCGGCCGAGGGGCTGGCCCACGTCAGTGGCAGCCGCTGCTTGTTCATTCATTCATTCCGCAGATGCCGATTAGGCACCTGTGATGACTGCGTGTCGTGGGCTGAACGGTGCCCCCCAAAACAGATATATCCACACCCTGATCACCAGAATCTGTGCATGGACCCTATCTGGAAAGAGGGTTTTGAAGATGTTATTAAGGATTTCGAGATGACATTATCCTTGATAATCCGCGTGGGCCCTAAATCCAATGACAAGTGTCTTCGTAAGAAAAAGGCAGAGAGCCAGCCACAGACGGGGAGGACACGCTGTGGGAAGACCAAGGCAGAGGTCCGAGTGACGCTTCCATAAGCCCAGGGGCGCCTGGAGCCACCAGCAGCTGGAAGGGGCAGGAAGGCTCCTCCCGAGAGCCTTCAGTGGGGCGCGGCCTGCCAGCACCTGACGCGGTTTTATCCTCCGGGACGGTGAGGGAATGGATTTCTGTTGTGTTAAGCCACCGATGTTGTGGCTTTAAACAAAAACGGTTACAATGGAGTGTGGCCAGGGCACTCGCAGGTGCCTGGGAGCGAGCGAGAAGCCCCTGGTCTAGCTGGGGAGGTGGGCCGGGCGGAAGGAGGACGGGAACTCCAGCTCCGGGCACCGCCGGACAAACAGTGCAGCAAAGATGCTGACCCAGGCCGAGGCAGATCTCGCTCCCTTCGCTCTACCAGCATCTAGTAGGTGCTCAAGAAATGTTTGCTCCTGTCCCTGTTCGTTGGGTAGGAGTCACAGCGACCCACCCAGGACGGGCGCATGTTTACGAAGCACGCGTAGTGTGGCAGAGAAACCCACACGTGACAGCAGCGTGATGCTCTGGCTGCTCTCTGCGTCTGTACCCACCGCCAGCTGGAGGGTCCTGAGGAGGCGCAGAAGGGGCCCTCCTCCCCCAGCACCCTGGCCCCACGGCACGGCCCATCCCGCGCAGCGAACGACCTTCGAGTCAGCGAGCGAGGCTGCTATCTGACTTCTCCATTTGATTCTGCGGCGGGCTCTGCGCCAGGTGTTGGGGAGGCCCGGGGCTGTCCCCGAGCCTCTGACCTGCTCCCTCTTGGGTAGATGCGGTGGCCTGGAAGATGTATCGTCTCTGTTAGCTGCTGACCAAGAACAGCTGGATCCCTGAGGGCTTCCTTGAGCCTCCACAGATGGGGCTGTGATTCACACTTGAAATCTATGGAGCAAGTGCTCCCTGGAGACACTGGAAAATTCCAAAGATAAAAGTTTCCAAAGTACAAGCTTCCCGCTGAGAGATTCTTCTGGGGTTTCCTGTAGAGCTAGGGACATACTGTGATAGGGTGTCTCTGGCCACCCTCTGGCTCTGGAGGGATGTGTTCTCCCTGGGGAAGGGCTGGCTGCCGGTGCTGGCATCGCGGGGCGGAGGCGGCCTCGGGAGCTGTCGTCCAGCTTGGTACCTGCTCCAGCCAACATCCATGGCCTGGTCTTTGAACTGTGTTGTTTTGTTTAATGTTATGGACACTTTTTGGAGGTGGCGACAAAGTTATCATTCCCATTTTGTACATGAAAAAGGTACACCTGCTTTGTCCAAGATCACCTAGGTCACCTGGGGCAGAGTGGGATCTGGCTTTGGTCTTTGCTGAGAGCTGCAAGATCTGATTGTGTCCTCCCTGGAGGGAACGTGCCGGGCGCTGGTGAACGGAAGGAAGGAATTTACTCCCAAGGTGGCGCTGGACGGGGGGGCCAGACACGCCTGTGCTCACCTCCCCTTCCCTCCCTGGCGTCCGACCACGGGGCTCAGAAGGACCTGCGATCTTGACAGTTTAAGACAGCACCCCCGGAAGGTGTCTCTCTTTCAAATAGATAAATAAGAATACCGCCGCCAACTAGTGACAGTCACTTGCATGTCATCCAGCCATGTGGGGAATTTTCCACAAATTCATTTGTTTAGTTTGGGGCTATTTTGGAATCTTGCTTTAATTTAATTTGTTGAGATTTGACTCGATTAAAGGGTATTGATCTGAGGTGCCTAAAATTGCTGCCATTTGTCAATAGCGGCTTGCTTGTAAAACCTCATCATTAACACATCCAGTCTCGGCTGCTCAATATGTAGTTATTACAGTTAGGTACAGATGCCGCGGTCCCCCTCTGGCACCCTGTGACAGATTAATACCATTAGAAGTTGCAGACGCTCCTTTCAAAGAGTTTGCTCTTTGCTTATTGGACTTTCCACCTCCCCGGCCCCTTCAATTTGGACCTCAAAGGAGAAGTTCAAAGAAGCTGGAAGAGGGGTCAAGTTCAGTGCAGCAATGCAGAGACCCGTGGGATTGGTTGTCTTGTGGCTTTGTTGGACAAAGGAGCCATCTGGGGGGCTCCTGTCCCCTTGGAGGGCCCCGTCTTGGTGGGACGAGCTCAGATGGTGCTGGGCAGGCTGAGGACAAGACTGGCGTGGCAGCCGGTTCTCCGAGCAGCTGTAAGGCAGGAATAATGACAACCAATTAATAGACCATCCAATATTTATGAACCACCTCCTTTGTGTGAGCTGCTCAGCTAGAGGCTTGACAAATATTTGTTACTGCATATTTTTGTTTTTCAAATAAGGTTACCACTGCAGAGCTGAAACTGAAAGGCCCCGCCAAGTCACCCAGCCCAGCGCCCTTATTTACAGGGGACATCAAGGGTCTGCCCCTCGGAGGGGGTGCGCCCAGGAGACCCGGGGCTGATGGAGGGGAGGTCACCGGCCATTGCTGAGGCCTCTTGGCTGGTGCAGGGAACTCACACATTTGCGCCCAGGGTTTGCGGAGGGCATTGCCACGTCCACCTCTCTTCCCAGGACTCCAGCGCCCGGGCAGCCTTTGCAGGGTCTGTCTCGTACACAGAGCTCTGTCTGTTCCGAGGCTGCCGAGCCGTGCGGGCGCCGCAGGAAAAGTCCTTTGAACAGGCTCTCTCCCTTCTGAACTTTCCTCTTCTCGTGTGGAATCCTGAGAGACCGGCTTTCCCCTCCTTTCTCTTCTTTGTTCTTTCTTTCATGTTCAGTAGAAGTGCCTGGGGGAGAGTCCGTGCTGCAGGCCAGCCCTGGAGCCGGGTCCTCTGCAGAGCGAGCGAGGGCGAGGGGTGGCCTGGGCCTGGCGTGCGTCGGATGGACACGTGATGCAGACGGCTGACGTGTTGGGGCCGTGGAGGCAGGTGTTCTGGCGGCACCTGCGGAGGAGCGCAGCAGCAGCAGCACGGGGGCCCGGCGGGGGCATCTGGGCGTGCATTTCTGTGACCGTTTGCGTGTCTCCTGGCCTCAGGGTCCGAGGGCTGGCCTCCAAGGCCCTCCCTGAAGTTGCGTGGCTGGGGGGCTCCAGTGCCCAGGAGGTGAAGCTTCCTGCCTTCTGGCACTTTGCAGCAACTCTAGGGACCACACACGTAGGCGTGGGGAACTCTGTCTTCACAGCGAGCCCTTGGCAGGGCTGAAGGGCCGGCCCAGAACACAGGAAGGAGCTGCCCTGAGCGGTTTGCAATGCGCAGACCGGTGGGGCTCGGTGGGGCTCGGTTTCTACGTTATTCTTTTATTTGTAGGCCTGTGTTTGAGAGGCTTGTCAGTGACATTGCCAATTCCGCATTCAGCAGGCCTGGCAAGGTGGGCTGTGTTTCCCCGTTTGGGGCTTCATGCAGGGGGGCCATATTGGCTTATGCGCCGATTGCTTTATCAGGCATCGTAAGGATATGCCAGTGTCTTGGCTTTTTAATCTAAAAGTCACCAAGGGGCTCCGTGCTGAGCGGAAGTTGATGGGCTCCACTCTGTTTCTGTGTCCTTGGCAGCCAACTCGGGGGCAGCCCCGGTCCCCAAGCCTGGGTGCTCATTCCCCCTCCGCCTTCAGGGCGGAAGCTCATCCTGGGAAGAGGAGCGGGGACAGGTGGACAACAGGGTTTGTCTGTTCTCCCTTTGGTCCAATCTGTCACCAGTGGGCTGGAGCTGGCTCCTCTGCTCAAACGGAGCAGCACCAGCCCTGGCAAGTGGAGCCACCCTGGGCCGAATTCCGAGACGGGGGTAGGTCCACTGTCCCTGCTTTCTCCCCACCACTGGCTCCAAGCCCGGCTCTGAGTGACATCATGATGGGGGCTTTAAAACTCTGGGCCCTTCAGAGGGGGAGCCGGGGTGCATGTTGTAAGTGCAGCCAGTCCCACGCTGCTCTCTCTGGGGGCACGCAGAGAGCGCTTCCTCGCACCCAGTACAGAAGGAGACGACTCCTTGACTGTGGCACAGCACAGAGCCCGTATGTGGTAAGTGTGCATCACATGTTTGTTGAATGAATGCATGAGTGACTTGGTGCTGATCCTGCTTTCTGGAATCATTAGCACTGACTAAAAGGAGATACAACGTAACTCCCTTTTCTGGAGCTTTTTTAAAGCCAAAATGACATTCACTGTTCCAGTGGACACAGCCTTTTCCTTCCGAATGTTCTGTAGGGTGTCAGTGGGTGTCATATACGTCTGCACATAAAGGGGTTCCGCAGTCAAACACGTTTAGGAGACATTAGGATGGACAGAATTCAATCGCTGCAGGACTTCTCAGAGGCTTTGTTCAGTTCATGAGCACTCAAGCACTTCGGGAGGGAGAAGTAGCACTTCACGTTGCCCACTCTGTGTGAGTAAAGAAACTTTTCTTCTTTCACATAGAGAAACTCTGAAATGATTATCTGGAGCTGTTCCTTCCAGTACTATCTACATGTGGCTCTGTAAATTTAAATAAATTAAAATGAGTTGAAATTTAAAATTCACTTCCGGCGTCACAAGAGGCACGTTTCAGGTGCTTGGTAGCCATGTGCGGCTGGTGGCTACTGACGTGGACAGTGCAGAAGAGAATGTCTCATCATTCTAGAATGTTCTCCTGGACAGGGCTGGTCTAGAGGCCTCTTGGAGCTGAGAAGAAGGAGACTCACTGGGCAGCCTGACTTTGAGGGGTGTCCCACGGCCCCCAGAGTTGCTGTTCTCTAAGCCCCTTTATAAGTCACACCAGAGAATATCTCTTTCCTGCACAGCGGGGTGGAAATAGCAGATGTTTACCGAGCGTTTACCAGGTGCCAGAGACTCTGTAGCACTGTTCTTCACAAACCTTGTCTTATTTAGTCCTCAGAAGGACTCTCGGAAGTGGGCACCACTCTTAGTGCCCAAACTCTTCAGGCAGAGGCCACCATGCCTAGAGGGTGAAGGCCATGGTCACACTGAAAATGCATTTGTGGAGCTCAGGGTGAACCCTAGGCAGCCCAGGACCAGAGGCCGTGCACTGAACCCCTGAAGCAGGCTTAATACCCACGCCTCAGTGCAGGGCAACCTGTGGCCGTGTCCAGCGATTGTGTGCAACCTCAGGGGATGAAGGTGGTCCCCCTCTGGGGACCTTCAGAGCAATGCACCTGGCTGTGTGACAGTTTCCAGAGCAGACTCAGCCCAGCACGGCCGTGTGACATCCAGCCTGCCCCACAGATGAAGGGATGTCGTCCACTGCCATGCAAAGGTTGTGGCGTCTCGTGGACAAAGTGGCCAGGATTCTGTCACCTCACTCTGCATGTTCCGCATTTAATGCAATGTGTGTATCAGGGTGTTGTGGGCACCCTCCTGCCTGTGCGTGGGGGTCGGCCGGGCCCTGATGAAAGCGCTTTCTTCTGCACACCATGAAGACGAAATGGTTCCAGTGCCCAAAAGGGATTTTAAAAATAGCTCGCGAGGCTGGAAGCAAGACCAACAGACAGGTCCACTGAATTTGCCACCTTCAACCTCAGTGGACGCTGGAAACATCCAGTCCTGTTGAAGCTGCGTGTCTGGCTCCGGGGTCGTGTCTGGACCTTTCAGAAATGGAAACAAGCTCTGGCAGAGCTCCTGCGCCTGTGTGGCCGAGCTGTGGCTTTGTTCTGTCTTGCGGTACACAGGTAGCCGGGGGCTGAAGGCCCTGGGCCAGCTGTGTGATTGTAAGTGTGTGAGCGCATGTGTAAGTGTGTGAGCGTGTGCGTGTGAGGGTGTGTGAGCTGGGGCAGCTGAGGAGCTGTCCCTGGAGCCCGTCATTTGCTCTGCCGGTCTCCCCGGGCGTGGCGCTGGGGAAAAGTCTCCTGGAAGCTCGACAGGTCCTTCCCGCTGAGAAGAGGCTTGGGCCACCCAGGACCCATGACCAAGCTGCTGGCCTGAGCCCAGCCAAGGTGATGACCTACAAGCTGTGCAGTCCCACGAGGCCCCCCAAGAAGGGCCACGTGCCTGGTCTAATGCTGCGCTGTCGCCGTCTCGAAATTGGCAACAGTTCTTTATCTTTGAAGCTGTGTTTTGTGAGCCAGGTCCGACGGGATGCCGGGGCATGCCCGTGACAGCGCAGAGGCTGCAATGTGTCTCTGTGGTCCTGAGCCGCGCCCCTGGCGCCTGGCGTTCGTGAGGCCCCATGAGCACGACTCCCGCGCTCTGCGGGGTGCGGTAGGACTCCCGGTGGCACGAGGGCAGCCTGCTGTGTCTGCAGCGGGCAGGACCCTGGCAGCGCTGGGGGGAACCCACTGTGTCTTCGAGAGCAGGAGGAAGGTCCTGGCGTCCTAAGAAACACAAACGACCACAGCACCTGTCACAGCCATCCTGATTCATGTCACGCCTCGTGTGGCCACCACTTCTGCTGACAGTGAGGACAAGGAGGGAAAGGGGAGCGACGGCAGCCAGAGCCCCTTTCCGTTCGCTGCTCCCGCACCCATCGGGAGCAAAGGGTGGACGGTGCTGGCAAACGTACCTGATGCGGAAGGGAAGTCGAAGCAGCTGGGGGGCTTCGTGCGACACCCCCACTTTCCTAGTAAGGACACGGTGCACATTCACGCACCAGCTGCAAAGCAGGAATTGTGCAATCTTGGCGATTCTGCACGTGAGATAAATGCTCCTGCAGTTGCATTTATTAATAAAACTGGCTGTGCACGATAGAAAGATGAACGGTAAAAGCCATGCTAATGATTGAAAATTCAAATTTGTCTTTACTTAGAAGGGCATTATGAAGCTAATAAAAGTCGCCGTGGCAGGTCGAGACAGAGGCAGTGGAGGAAGGAGAGGGAGTTACGTGTTGGGACCGGGAATGACACTTCTTTGCTCCGGGCCTTGCCAGCCGTGTCGCACGTGCTGGCCGTACCTTCCTGTCCCGGGGTTCTCTGGCTGGGGCTGTGGGTGGGGGTGTCCTCAGCAGGGCCTCGGGCTCCTCTTCCTCTGACTTTGTCTGATGTGGTTTTTGCTGTCTGACAGTGGATAGTGTAGGACCCTTCCTCCCTGCTGCCTTCCATCTCCTGTGTGGTCTGACAGTCCCTCCATGGGATGCCCCCTCTGGTCACAAACATACAACCTTGCCGTGTGTGTGCCAGTCAGTGCCTCGGTGAGAGCAGGCTGATCTGCTCTGTCCTTGACCAAGCTCCGCATGCCACAGAAGCCGCTGATAGACAGCCAGGGTCCCCTTTCTGTGGACTCTGCCTCTGTCTGCCTGGGCCCATCCCAGAGCTGCCCAGAGAACTTTAGGTGCCTGTACGTGTGGGTGGTGGATGCTGAATGGATGGGTGGATGCACGGATGGAAGGACAGACAGTGGATTTATGGGCAGAGGAATGATGGACAGGTGGTGGATGACGGATGGATGGATTCCTCACGTAGGTATCGAGTGCCTTCTCTGTGACAGATGCTGTTCTTGGTGCAGGGAACAGACAGCACCCCGCCCCGGGGAGCATCGGTGCGCCTAGAGAATGGATAGACGAGCAGTCTTGCATGGTGTCGGTTCCAGGAAGACTCCATCTATGCTAGGCACAGAAACAAGGCTTATAGCACGGCCAAGTGAGGCTGGCTGCAGTGGGTGCAGGAGGGCCCGGGCGTCACGGGCACTCGGAGAAGAGGAGCCAGGTGGGGGGCCGTGCAGGTGAGGAGGCTTCACGCAGAGTGGAGGGGTGGGGGGCTTGCCTGGGAGGGGCTGTGGGCTAATGAGAATGGTTGAGGGTGGACGTGCCGACCTGGTGCAAGATGAACAAGGACAGCTTGGGGCAGGCGAGGCTTGTTCATGAGGCAGTGGGGGAGGGGCCTGGCCGGGGCCAGGGTGGGGCACAGGACTGTCCTCAGGCTGGAGTCACGCTGAGGGGCCTCGATGCCGACCGTGGTCCAGGCCCAGTGGCATAAGAGAGAGAACCGCCGGGAGCCTCTGGCAGAGGCCTGTGCTGTCTCCAGAGCTTATGGCAAAGGCTGTCCCTTTCCTAAGCCCCAGTGCCAGGGCGATGGCTGGGTCCAGGGCTGGTGTGGAGGGCTTCTATGCCAGGCAGGGAGGGACCCAGGCAGGCACAGGCAAAGCTACCAAAGGATCCCACATGCCAGCCTCCCTCTCCCCATCCCCATCCCCGAAACCTTGCTTCTCCGTGAGCGGAGCTCTGGGCAGTGCTGCAGAGGCCTGGGGCTTGTGCCTGGAGTGGGGACACAGGTAAATGTCTGCCACCACAGCAGGTGGGACTCCCCAGGCAAGGCTGGCAGCCGCCACTGAGATGGAGCATCCTTTCCTTCCCAGCTTGGCCGGCTGCTGTGACGATCAGGTTAGATAACGGGGGAGTACACACGTGCCTCGGGTGTTACTAAGTGATCGTTGATGGCACTTTCCTCCTGCGGCACATTTGGCACAGGCAATGGGTCAGGCCCTTGAAGGGCTGAGCCCTGAGGGCTGGTGGGGGTGGGGAGGAGGGTGTAGGGTGGAGAGGAGGCCCCACCACTCTGGCCCCTGGCCCCCCTGGCATCCGTCACAGGTCCAAATCCGGGGTCCTGCCAAGGCTGCCCCGGCCCCGGCCGCCTGGCCTCCCTATGCAGTTCTGGGTCAGCTACTAATTTCCTGGTGAGCGGGGGTGGAGCTCCAGAGGGGCAGGTTGGTTGCCCGGCAACCGAACAAGCTGAGCTCCAATTATCTGATGGATGGACTGGGTCTCTAGCAGGCAGCCAGGCCTGACACCCCCAGGCTGCTTCCGGGGCAGGGCCCGACCCTCCATGGGCTGCAGGCACGGGGGTGCCATTGGGTTTGGACAACCGAGCTCATTTTTCCTAAAACTCTGACGCTGGATGCCATCCCGGCTTTCTGTGATCGTTTCCAAATGCGCCTAACGCGGCGGTAATCAGGGGCCTGTGCAGACGTCGTGGAGAAACAGTGACCCTGGCATTTCATTCCTCGCTAACCTTCAATTTCTGTTCCCGACCTTTCTCTGTGAAATATTTCAATATAAATAATGCAGTTTTGCAAACACATTGCCCTGATTACTTTGTAGGGCCCTGATTCTCCATGTGTGAAAGTCTCTGAAGTAAGTAGTAATTTGTTCCCCTTTCTGGTAATTGCTGTTTTAGAAATAGCTTCTTCAGACGTCTGCCACAAATTGGCATCGCCCTGACTCCGCGCCTGCCAGAAGCAGCTGCTGTGTGCGAGGCTCCTGCGCAGCCTCCGTGCCGGCGCTGGAGGCAGCCAGGCCGCAGAAAGCAGGGGTGCAGGCCGTGGCCGTCACGGGTCCTGCAGGCAACCCGTGCTCAGGTGCCCAGAGGGAGAAAAGAGGTGCCCTGTTCCCTCTGCCTGCTCCTCTCAACTTTGAGGCTTGTGACATCGAGAGATGCATCTTGAGCCTGGGTATGAGCCTGGCCCTGACAGCACACTGTATGGACAGGTGAGGGCTGGCTGGACAGGTGAGGGCTGGCTGGACAGGTGAGGGCTGGCTGGACAGGTGCAGCCGTGGTCCTGTCCTGGAAGAAACTTGCAGACAGATCGAACTGGAGCTTGTCTATCACATGTGTCCCAAAGTTCTTTAATTTCCAAAATAAAACCATTTGTGCCCCCTTGCTGTCTCTGCAGCATGTCTGTGGTCTTCACCACCAATGCTCCTTTCTTCTAGCCGTGGCCCCCAATTGTCCTCTGCTGGACCAGTGAGAGGCGATGTCTCACTGCAGCCACAGCAAACCAATCCAGGGGCCAAGACTGGGATCACAGAGGGACGGAAGTCTCCATGTGCAGACCTGGG
This sequence comes from Indri indri, assembly GCA_004363605.1. Taxonomy (NCBI): domain Eukaryota; kingdom Metazoa; phylum Chordata; class Mammalia; order Primates; family Indriidae; genus Indri; species Indri indri. Next base: position 12,777 of record RJWJ010026037.1, read on the forward strand.
GACCGCTGGGTTAAGGACAAGAGACAACCCAGGACAGTAGTGGAAGACACCAAGCCAGAGCAGGAACTGGAGGGCTTTGCTCTCTCTGGCTGTGACCTGTCCCCGCAGGGCTGCCGCAGGGGAACAGCGCCAGGGTGCAAATCTGAGCTCGCAGTTCCACAACGGACTCTCCTCCCGCCCCTCCCCACGACTCCTAGGATAAAACTCCAATCCTTCCATTTGCTTTCCCGTTCATTCACTCTCACTCATTCATTCATCTCTCTGCCCACCTTTCCTAGACATTTCTGCAGCCTCAGGGACACCACCTTACTGCACATCCCACCCTCCACCAACTCCGGGCCAGGCAGCTCTTGGAACTTGTAACAGCAGCGGCAGCAGCAACCACTCCTGTGCTTGCTCCTGTGACCTGCTTGCAAATTAAGAATTATGTGGCAGGGAGACCCGTGTTCAAGGAGGGCAGGTGATGCCCAGTGACAGGGTTGTCACAGAGCTGATCAGAGCTGCATCTGACTTTGGACTTGGATCCGCTGACCCCAGGGCCCCTGCTGCCTGCACGCTGGACACAGCCTGTCCTGGAGAGCACCCCCTTGGAAAACGCTGGCTGTGCTTAAGGAGCTCAGAGCTTTCCCTCCACTGTGGAGCCCTCGGGCCTCCCCCAGGCAGCTCCCACCCTCCCTTCTTGGGCTCCCAGGACACCCTGTGGTCACTCTGGCCACACTGCTGGGGTCATGTGACTCTGTGTATGTCCCCTGAGTGCAGGGACTGGATCTTGTGGATCTCCGTGTCTTCAGCAGCAGTGCAGGTACTAGCATACTGTAGGTGCTTAATAAATGTTTGGAAAGTGAATGCAGGATGAGTGAGTGTGCAGGGCTGTCTTTGAATGCCAGGGGGCCAGCCCGAAGGGGAGACTCACGCCCCTCTTCACTCCCTTGTTGAGGCAGAAGCCCCTCCACTTTGGCCTGCATGTGACTGACCCGTGCACCCCCCGCAAGGGGCCACCAGCGTCACCAGTGCAGACCCCTTCATTCCCGCTCCCGGGTGGCTGCTGTGAAGGGAGACACGGGTGACCGGGGTCCCCAGCCGTGCGCAGGGTAGCTGTATCTAGTCCCACAGGAGGGCTGCTGAGGAGGGGAGAAGGCAGTGAAGACGGGGGCCTTCCTCCCCCGCGGGGCTGGCCTGAGTCCCCACATCCCAGGTCTGTGATCGGAGCGTGCTAATCCTTGGTGGCCGTTTGAATCATTGGTGATTAATTTCCGTGGAAGGTTAGGATTCAACAGGAGGAAAAAAGTCGATGGCTAATCTATTAAGCTCCTGGGGTAACTTAATTTACATGTTTTCAATGATTACTTCCTACCCAAGCACTCTGGAAACTAAGTGGACCTGAATCACAGAGGACATTCCAAGCCGGGCTCAGTAAGTAGGACCGCATCTCTGAGGGTGGACTCAGAAGCCCCCAGTTCAGCATGAGAACAGCGTGCATGAACTCCCCCGGGCCTGAGCGCCCTACTTCTGGGACGTTTTCCTCCGCAGTCATCTGTGTGCCTCAGTCTACCGAGGGCAGAGGATCTCCAATCCATCCTTCCCAGAGTCGAAAATCCCTGCGCAAGTCCACCGTGAAGGCTAGAAATATCCAGACCCCTTTCTCCAGCTCAAAGCGCAAATTTGACAAGCCTCCCCGCCCCAGGGACCGGTCTGCCCAGACCTGAGAAGTCCCAGCCAGTCCCAGTGTCCACGCGGTGGGTGGGTGAGGGGTCCAGGCGGCTGTGACGGCCTCTGGCAGGTGATTGGAGCTGAACTGGAGAAGTCGATAACGTTGTCCTGTGTTGCAGAAGCCGGAGCCTCTGCCGCCTCCACCGGTTGCACTAGGTTGAATCGTCCCCTCAAAACTCGCGTCTACTTAGAACTTCGGAAGGTAGCTTAGTTTAGGAATAGGGTCGTCACAGATGTGCTTAGCCAGGGTGGGAGGCCGTGCTCATTAGGGTGGGCCCTAATCCAGTTTGACTGGTGTCTCTGCAGGAAGAGGAGAACACGTGCAGCCAGAGGAGACGGCCACGTGAAGACAGGCAGGGACGGGAGTGACGCGGCCACAAGCCCAGGACTGCCAGGGGTTGCCAGAGCCCCAGAGCTAGGACTAGACAAGGAAACATCCTCCCCTGGAACCTTCAGGGGAGCTCGGCCCTGCCGACACCTCGAGTTCAAGCTTCCAGTCTGCAGTGCTGGGAAGTCTGCATTTCGGTTGTTTTAAGCCCTCTGGTTTGTGGTGCTTTGTTGCGGCAGCCACGGGGTGAGAACACAGTCGCCCTGACGGCTGCGGGGTGCATGGAACTGCTCTGTGTCTCCTCTGCTCCTGGAACCAGAGGAGCCCACCTGCATTGGTCCTGGGGCTCGTGTCCAAGCTGTCGGTTCGCACATCTGCGGGGACCTCTCCTGAGCTGGGTGGGGGTGCGTGGGGACTCCGCGCAGCACAGCAGTGCGTGGTGAGGAACGGGGCCTGGGGGGGCCCTGCCACTGTGGGGCTGCTTCCTCAAGCTGTCTGGATACTCCAGGATGACAGACACAGCCCCTCCTCTTCCGTGGTGACTCCCGGGGATGCTTGCTCAGGTGGGGCAGACGGGGAGGGTCTCTCCCTTCCTGGCTGCCTGGCTGACCGCACAGCCTCCGAGGCACGTACCTGCCAGGTGTGCACCTCCAGCAGCTCTCGCGTCCCCTCGTTGCCCTCCCTCTGCGTAACGCAATGTCCAGGGAGGGCAGACACACCGAGGGGCCCCAGGACAGGGTGCCAGGGGCCATCAGAGGAGGCAGCTTGCGGAGGAAGAGCACAGCCTTCGGTTTCATTCACTCACTGGCAAAGCACCCGCAGGGCTCAGAGCAACCGCCGCGAGGGTGGTGGGGTTGCTCACGGTGCGAGGGGCCCTGCACGATGTGCATCTCTTTTCAGACGAAGTCACGAGCAGCATGTGCCGGGGATGGTGGGTGGCGGGGCGGAGGATGCGTGTGGGAGATTGTGCCTGGGAGGCTGGGGCATAGTAGCTGGTTTCGTAATAAAGCTGCTTAGCACGAACCCCCGCATCTCTGTGGTCACAGCAGTGAACACAGAATGTTCCTGCCTGTGGTCTGCAGGTGGCTCTGAGTCTGCTCCGTGTGGCTCTCGCTGTGGGCTCGGTGCTCCTTGGAGGGTGCTCCTCTCAGGGCCGATGGCGGAGCTGTTAGAGGGGCAAGTGGACCCACGTGACGCCTCTTAAGGACTCAGCTTGGAACTGGAACTTGGTCAGCCCTGCCGTCATTCCATGCAGTGCTGCCCCCTGGGAGATCTGTGGCCGGGAGCGGGGGACAAGCTGTGCAACCTGCCTGTGGGAATTAGCTCCCTGTGCTGTGCTAGGTCCTGAGGGCATGAGCCGAGTGGCTCCACCATCCTGCAGGGCAGCTGAAGGGGCCCTGGGGGGTCCTGCCTGGAGATCTGGCCTCTCCCGCCACCTGGGCACAGCCCCGTGGCATCGGCCTCTCCCTGTCCTGGGGCTTCGCGTCTTGACCAGAGTGGTGGGGACTGTGTAGGTGGCTGCAGCCCAGCCCTGCTCTCCACTGGCATTGCCTGGCGAGACTCAATCACCCCTGTTTCCCCAAGACGTTCCGGAAGCGCTCGGCTCCTGGGCCGCCGCCTTCCCTTGGTCCTGAGAGCCCCCCTTGTTGTTCCGATAAATTGCGTCTTTGCGTAAGCTGGCCTCCCGCTGGAGAACTCCGGCCCCTACAAAACGCTTGCAGAGAACCACACGTGGCCCCTACGTTGCAGCTAGGCTGAGCACCTGACGTCCCCAGATGCTTCTCCTCGGGGTGCGTTTGAGTGTTCACAGTCAGGAACTTACTGAGGACTCTGTTTCTGTGAGATTTCCCGAATAAGCAGATCTTTAGAGGCGGTACACGACTAATGGTTGCTTCGGGCTGGGGGTTCGCGGGAGGAGTGGTGAGCAACTGCTATGGAGTGCGGGGTCTCTGTCAGGGCTGATGAAAATGTTCTCACATTGACGAGCGAAGGCTACACAACTTGGTGAATGCACCGGAAAACACTGAATTGTATGGAGAAATATTCTGGTGGTTGCACCTGGGGGCTGCTTCTGGCATCCAGTAGGTAGAGGCTGGGGGTGCCGGTGAACTGGTCCCGCGTACAAGGTGGCCCCGTGGCAAAGTGGCCGACCCCAAATGTGCAGTGCTGTGGGGAAGGAATCACGCTGCCAGGCGGGCGGAGGTGTTAAGAGCAGGCTCCCTGCAGTCAAACTGCCCACCTTTAAGTTCTGCCCCCCCCCCCGACTAATGCCATGGACTTGGACATCAGATAACTTTACTGAGCCTCAGTTTCCCCCTCTGTAAACAATGGGGTGATGACAGCCCTTGCCTGCTGGCACAGAGTTAGCTCTGAGAAGTGCAGCCTGCCCAGCCCTCTGCACCGTGAGGTGGTGAGAGCTCCCTGCTCAGTGAGGGGACCGCCTTGGACCCCTGCCTGCCCCTTACCCAGGCCACCATGGGCCGGGCTCTGGGACATTTGCTCCTGTCTTGCCTGGATAAGTCTTCATCCTTGTAAGCAGCAGTAATTGAGTTTGTGCTAAAAATCTAAGCTAAAAACCAGTGATTCTTTTTAAGGGCAACCTTGAGCTCTAATTACGTGGGGACTCAGAGTACTGACGCAAAGGAGGACTGGCTTCGGGAGGACTTTCTCGGTCCAGCGCTGCGCGCTGTGCACCGCCAGCACCGCCTCACTGAACCCTGGGGCTGAGCGGTGCTGACGCGGTGGGGAGGGAGACGCTGGCGCTCGGCGAGCTGGGGGCCTCGCCCTGGACGCAGAGCTGTCCCCGGAGCCCGCTCTTGTGACCAGACCTCCGTGCTCACTCTTGCTTCCACCCTTTAAAAGGAGCCCCTGCCACGGCCTCGGGCAGGGCCCCCACCTTCCTTCACCCCAGCGACCCCGGGACCTGCCCACATTAGCCTGTAATGATCACGTCTGGCGCCCCCTCCTCACCGCGGTGTCAGAACTCAGCTAAAAGCCCTCCATCAGCGTCAGCCCTAATGTTTTCGGGCAGGTCCCTAAATTAAATTCCGTGGAAATGGTTTCATTTCGATGAATGAGATTGGACGAGCTGGAAGAAAGCCACGCAGGGGCAGACGTGGCAAAGGAGACGGGACCCAGGCCCCGCGGGCCTCTCTGTCTCCCAGCCCCGCCAATGACCTGTCACCTTCCATCTGGGGGACGCCATCGCCAGGAGAGCCAATAAGGGTGACATCTCGTGTGTGAGTAGAACCGCAGGCAGAAAGATAATGTTTTCTCAGTGCCGCAGGGCCAGCGCTCACCAGAGCTTCCCTGTGGGGCCTCGGGGTGCAGAGCTGAATGGACTGCTGGGTCCCATTACTGTCCCGAGGACCTAGTGTCCCGTCCTCCCTGCCACTGCCAGTATTCACGAACAGCACGGTCCTCCGACCCTGGGCCCCCGAAGCCCAAAGTGTGGGAGGAGCAGGTCGGTCACGTCGCCGTCTGAGGATGTTTTGCCGTCTGGCCATGTGTCCACTCAGCTCTGCTGGAGCCAAACCCTCCATGCTTGCCTGGCCTTGAACTGCCCTGGGTTTGAACCCAGCCCTGCTGCTGACCGAATGTGTGACCTTCCTCAGCCTAGTGTCCCTCTTTCTAAAATAGGAGTGACAATTCCCACCTCCGAGGACACCCGTGAGAGGCAGCACAGGGGAGAGGGTGGAGCGGAGAGCTGACTCTGGACCAGGGCCGCCCGCACCCGCTTGGCCCCGGGAGGACTCACGTCCCTTCAGCGGGATCTCCTCTCCGTGGCGTGGTCCGTGGGGATTGACTGGACCAGCACACACAAAGGGCTTCGGGGAATTCCTGGAAGCTACTAAGCATGGATTGGGCCATACGTTAGCTCCTTCCGCCTGCATCCCCCTGGCACACAGAGGTGTTTGTGGGGTGAGCAGCGGATCCCACCCCTGTCTGTCAGCACTGGCAACAGGGTCTGTCGAGGCTTTGCAGAGAGCAAAGAAGACGCGTAGATGCTGCCTCCAGGGTGGGGAGTGTCATGTTGGAGTCAGGGCGTAGAGCACGCGCAGGACTCTTGAGGCAGCGGAGGACGGGGCGGGGTTGACCCTGCAGCACAGGCGGGCGGCCTGGAACGGGCATCAGAGGCCGGGCGGCCAGTGGAGCAGGGCTGAGCCAGGCCCGCTTTTCCGCTGGGCACAGGGGCTCAGCGCCTCGGGCCCACAGCAATTCCAAGGGCCCGTGAAATGTTTCAATTGCTTTTAAAATTAAAAGGGAAAAAATGAACTTTTAGGTTGAAGAAAAATGTTTTAGTATGTAAATCAATGTATTCCTCTTTACGCCGATGCCATTGTAATACAGAAGTTTTAGTATTTTTTTTTTTTTAATGCAGAAAGGGCCAGGAAAGTCACACTGTGACCCTGGCGAGAGGCACCAGGAGGAGTCTGTGCTTTCCCAGGGCTGCGGGTTGCAGTCAGAGACTTCCATACAACAGGAGGACAGTCTCATATGATGTTCAGAAAGGACCCTTTGGAGACAGCAAATGGAAGGACAGGACCGGGGCCCTGGAAGGAACACATTCCAGGGGTGCCGGTGCCTCCGAGGTGGCCCCAGGCACGGTTCAGTCCCCTGTGGCTGAGGATGGGCATTTGCTGGGACACAGAGAGCGGAAGCTCTCGTTCGCACCTGCTGGCCAGCCCAGGGACAGGGCCTGTGGTCTGAGTCGCACTGTCCTGTTGGGATTTGGTTCACCTGCTTGTGGTCTTCTGTCTTCCACCTTCCAGCGCAGGGACCACAAGAGGGTCTCGCCAACTCTTGTATTCCTGGTGATGGGCATAGAGCCCAGCGCATATTAGGGCTGCAGTACATAGTTTTGAGTAATTATTGAATTATTGTCTTGACTTTCGAATTAAGCACTCCCCATTCCAATGGCAAGGAATGCCACATACTGTCCTTAGACCTTCGGGGTGGGGGTGGCTGGCCCATCCTCAGCAAAGGTTATCAGGTGAGACCACTCTGCAGGTAAAGTGACTCGGCGCTGTAATCTTTGGGGAAGGGGCTTGAGTGCCATCCTTCCTGCTGTCTTCCATCAGTCCCCGTGTTAGCAACAATTTTCTTTCCAAAGTCTGCCTGGGCTCTCATTAGGTGATGCAGCACTTGGGACGGCCAGGAGCCAGCAGACCAATCCGTTCTTGGGGCCTTGGCATCAGTCAACAGAGGGACTTAATTAGTGCCTTTTAATCATTTATTCTAAAATGGATGGATGTTTGCTGCTAAAATCCAAACACTTGCATGCTTTATAAATGACTCAGCCCTAATTTGGAAGACAGACGAGCCTTGATAAAAATCAGCCCGGGAACAAATGGCTTATTTACTTGGAGCTTGGGCTTGGGCAGCGCGGCTGGCTGTGGCCCACTGGGGTGCTGTCTGGGTCAAGGACTCCGCCGTTAGAGGGGACAATAAAGGTCAAAGCTGCGCAAATGGGAGGTGACTGAGGGTATGCTGGGCACGTGTGCAGGGCAAGGAGCGGGTTGGCCTGGGAGCCTGCCCTGACCTGCCTGGTGGCCATGGGCAGTAACTCTGCCATGTGGAGCCCAGGTGACAGAACTGGGGACAGGGCAGCTGGCCACAGCCTTTACATGTAGGGAGGGCTGGGCTGGAGCATGGCAGGGAGAACTTAAACTACAACAGAAAGGAAGATGCTCTATGGCAGAGACGCCTGGATTTCCGGGAGTGATTTTGACTCAGGACAAACACTTGGCCTTCTGGGATGGTCGGAATGGATTTTCCCTGTTGACAAAAACTAGAGAACATGACCTCGCGAGAGCCGTCTTTCCTAAAGATCCGGGGACTCCCTGGGTCCCTGGGAGCCTTCTAAGGAGTCGCTAGGAATGGCGCTTCATCACGCCGCACGGCATTCCTCATTCTAATAACCCACATCTGGATCTGCTCTGACAACGACCTCGCTCCTCTGCTCCTGGGATGTCTCTGGAGCTGGAGACCGGGGTAAGTGCTTGCCGTCATGCATGCCATCTCCACGGAAACCTTCACGGCAGTCCTCGCATCGCCTGGGAGGCGGAGCCTGAAGCAAAGTCTCAAGCGCTGGTACTTCATGTGGCAGGTGCAAGCCCGGGGTGGCGAGGTGCGGAGAAAAGGGAAATGAGGCCAGAAAAAGTGCAAAGTGGTGCGGTGGGGTGCGCGCCCTCGCTCCTCCGTATTCCGCAAAGAGCCACGAAGAAACCAGAAGGCGTGTTTGCTCGGCAGGTGGGACTTCCCGGGCAGGTTTGTGCAGGGAAGTGGCACCGGGGACATCTGTGAAGAGGAGAGAGAATGGGGACTTCTCTGTCCCTCCTGCCACCCATTTCCTGTCGGAAAGCTAATTTCTCCACTCCCGTGAATTGTGTCCTTGTCTCTCCAGTAGCTGCTGGGGAGGTCAGACCCACCTACCGCCCGGCGTGACGTTTTATCCATGTCTTGTCATGAAGGGACTACTCGGTGTCTGGGGTATCGTCATATAGATTGGCCAGGGGAGAGGAGAGGCGGAGGCGGCTGCTGGAATCTGAGAAGGTGCCTGAGAGTCTGTGTTTACAAACACCGTGCACCGAACGCTCTTTTACTCTCGCAAGGTGATGGGGCCCTGCTTCAGGGACCAGCTGCTGGGGAGGAGATATTCATAGCCAGCATCCTGCGAGCAAGTCATTAAATACTAACACAAAATAGAAGTTGAAGGCCAGATATAAGTTGGTCCTAACTGGCCAAATGCATAGATGCCGGTACTCTGAGTTCGTTGTTGTTCTGCTCTTCCATTTGTTTAGGATTTTTCTCAAGCACAGCCGGCCTTCGGGGAAGGAGCTTGCGCATAGAGCAAAACCCTCTACACTGACATAATTGGGTTATTTGGTAAACTGAAAGTTGGACAAAGTGGGGAAGCATAAAAACTGCTACATGGGTGCTATAAATGTTTGCATTTGAACATGAGATGTGTAACATTTGTTTCATTTTGTTAGTTTTTTGGTGTAAGGCAGAGCCCCTGTCTTTGAGCACAGCTACCTGACTGGCGTTTCAATACCTCTCTCTCTCTCTCTTTCTCTCTGTCATAAACCACACTTGCAATATTCAGTCTTTCATTTCTAGTGTAGATTTCTTTGAGGTGGACTGAGAACCCGAAGTCATATATAAAACAATCTAAAGTTGGAATCCTTATAGATTCATATGATTTATTTTCCAATCTTTTATGGTTGACTTGCCCAACCTAATTCCACGGCAATATATTTAAGAACTTACCTTTATTATCTTTCCAGAGCAATCTGTTTGGTTTTCAGGACAGCGGCTCTCTTAGTTCGCCATATAGATTGCCTTACGTACTATTTAACTAAATCACCTCCTTACAGAGGCAACTGGCGCGGCAGGGTTGGGAGTGAGCACGGTGGACTCTCGGCTGGTGGCTTCATTCCCCGGGCCTGCTGTGTCAAAGTGCCACCCACTGGGAGGCTTCAGACAGCAGAAATCTATGCTTTCACGGTTCTGGTGGCCACTAACACAAAATCACGATGTGGGCAGGCTGGTTCCGTCTGGATGCTTTGAGGGAGAATATGTTCCGCGTCTCTCTGCGACCTTCTGGTGTCCCTTGGCTTGTGTCTGCATCAGCCCATCTCTGCTTCCGTCGGCACGTGGCCCGGCTGTGTGTCTGTCTCTCCTCTTCTTAGGAGGGCACCAATCCTGTGGGTCAGGGCCCGCCCTGCTCCAGTGTGAGCTCAGCTCGACTTGATCACATCTGCGAAGACTCCCAGCTCCAGGTGCAGGGAGTTAGACGGGAGTTCACCATACCTTTTTGGGAGACGGCATATCTTTTTGAATAAGACCCATGAATCGTTCAACCCTTGACAATAAGCTGTGCTTTCTGGTGGGGCAGAGCAGCCACCACAGCAGGTACCTGGTGAGCACAGGGTGACGGAATGTTCTGCCGTTGGTTAGTCCAGTGACTTGGTTAATGGAGGCAGTTACAAGAACTTCAACCCATTCGGGTATGTGATAACTCAGGACCCCAGAGTGCTGGGATATCTTTGCAATAGCAGAAGACCTCAGACTAAGGCTGGGGCGTGGGAAACAGGTCCTGCTGCCTGGGTTGGGGCTGGAGAAGGGACCCAGTCCCAACGGGAAACCGGAGGAAGAAACTTCCCCTCTGGGGAAAGCAGAGGGTGTGGGGAGGAATCGGAGCAAGGCCATGGCCCTGTGGTCCTCAGCTGTCACCAGGGGCAGGTACAGGCTACAAAGTCACCTGGATGCACGGTGGGGGCAGTGGTTGGCCAAAGCACAGACTGAACCCCAAATCTTCTTCCCATCTTTGCCTCCCTGGTTTTACCCCATCACCAAATCATGCCAGTTTCACTCCCCAGGCATCTCGCAAATCCCTCTGGTTCCTTGTGGTTCTTTGGATCCCAAGCTGACCCCACTGTGTGCAGTGATAACGGCTTCCTAAGTGCAGCAGTGGGCAGGGCACACCACGCCCTGTCAGGTCCATCCGAATGACTGTGACCCCTAAACACACC